>JAKCPB010000452.1:0-189641 GCA_021442155.1 Cymbidium sinense | reverse complement strand
AAATTTAGGTTTTAGTTTAGATTTTTATGTTAATTTATCTTATTTTTTATTTTAGTTTAGGTTTTATATTTATTTTATTTTTAGGTTTTATTTAGTTTAGGTTTAGGTTTTTAGCTTTTTAAGGTTTAGGTTTTACACTTTTTAATGTTTAGGGTTAGTTGAGGGTCTAAGTTTTTTTTTTTAAGGTTTAGGGTTTAGGGTTTAGGGTTTAGGTTTAAGGTCTAGTGTTCAGGTTTTAGTTTAGGGTTTAGGATTTTTGGTTTTTTTTAACAGAGAACAAATTCAGATTCAACATTTATTCTTTTCGATTTCATCAACCAAGTAACACACCAAGTTTTCTAAGACATGAGCGATGACATAGATAAAAAATGAGCACGTAGCAAATCAAAACCATAGATAACTAGAATCCTCTACTATAAAGACACTTCCATAAGCACCGATCGAATCGTCATTCTTTAGTTTCTCCGGTTCCATCAAACCACCTAGCCTCGAAGTTTCCGCCTCACCATGGTGCAACCTTCGCACTCCTCCACCTCCAACCTGCTCGACCACCACCTCCATATCCACCAGTACCTCCAGATCCCAAACCACCACTGCGATAACCAACGCCTTCGCCTTCGCCTCCACCACCAGATCTAGATTGAGCCTGGTTGATGGTGATGTTCATGCCGACAGGGTTCTACCCATTCTTAGGGTTTAGGTTTTTTATGGAAATTAGGGGAATTTTATTAGCACAAAGAAAAATCGCAATGCCCATAGAGAGGGTAAATCTCTAAACTAATGCTCAAAGAGCTATAATAAGTCCTAAAGAGATAAACCCCCTAACTATTACAATAATAAAAGAAAAAAACAAAAGCAAAACCAAAATCAAATCATCAATAACAATAAATCCATGTATGCAACAACAACATCCACTAGGTCCTTTTAATACCAGCAAGATCCACCTACAAGATTCTCCTAACCTATAAAAGAAATCTGCAACATACTAATGAAAGGATGAGTGCAATTAAGCAAGCATAATGAGTATGAGCAAAGAAAAGGAGCAATGTAAAGAAAAGGCTTAGCTTAGTTACAATCATCTCAAGGAGCAACACTATATGTTAGCATTCAAATTTGAAGAAGGGTTATAATTACATATAATGCTACCGAAACAAGATAGAGAGGGAAACGGCCATCATTGCCACTACCTCTTACCCATCATCCCAAGTCCATCATCCCGCAAAGCTACAAACTCCTCCAAGCGGTAGACATAATAGCCAACCACAAAGCCACCAAAATAAATAAGCCCAATAGGGAAGAATATCAACCAACCATCAAGGATAGCAGCAGTGCAGTAGGAACACCAAAGCCACCACCAAAGAGGAATAGCAACATCAAAGCTAGAAAGCATCATGACCTTAACAACACAAACCAAAAAAAAAACCAAGACCAAAAAGAAAAAAACACAAGAGCTCATGTCTTACATAAGCAAACATTAAAGGCAGCAAGGCTGTCACCCAAAATAGGAAAAAGGGAAGCAACAACAGCCAAGAGAGGAGAACCATAGTAGGAGAAACCAATCAACATGTCACCAACAGAGCAAGGATGATAGGCTAAAACAACCACCCATCCAACCAACCCAGCCAGCCAACATAGCCTCCCAGCAAACCACAAGAGTAGCAAAATATCCAAATCAGTGAAAAGACCAACAACATACATCATGCCAAAACCACCCAGGACAACTAGGAAAAGGGTAGAACCAAACAACAACATCCACCAAACCCAACCAAAGCAACAAAAACTCTAATCTAGGTGAGGTGAATAGCCAGCCATAAATAAAATTGAGCAAAGACCAGTAAGACAGACTAAAAGCCATCCATTAGGAGCAACAGCAATACAACAGGAACACCACCAAAGCCAATAACAAAAAGTTGGAGAAATATCAATGAGTACAAGCATCATAACCATAGCCAAGTTAGGCACCAATACACCAAACCAAGTCACCAAATCCCAAAGCAAAACAACAACCACTAAACAACCATCAACCAGCCAACCCAAAATAACCAAAAAAACAAAGCAATTGCAGCCAAGAGAGGAGTACCATTATAAGAAGAGGCCGAAACCACAACCAAAAGAAACAAACCCAAACTAGCAAAATTGACCACCAAAACCCAATCCACAAAAAAGAAAAGATAACAGCAACAAATAACCTCCACCTTGCTAAATCCAATCCAAAATTAGACCACCAATAGCCCCTCTGATTTGCCACCAACAGAACTGGATAAACCAGCTAACACAGCTAGCTAGCCAACCAACCCAACCCATGTAGCCAACCACAACAGTAATAGAAAATCCAACTAAGTTAAGGAAGTAACTAGCCTAGAGATAGTGACAAACCCCATGAAGAAAATAGCAGGCAATGCTACCACCCAAATGAAGGTCACAAAAAAAAACCAATCAACAATAATTACCCGGCCAGGAAAATAGTAGCCACTAGGCCAAAAAACCAAAACACCCCAGGCAGAAAAAATAAGAACCACCAAGCCAACCCAAAAGCAAGATCTCAAAAACAAAACCCAGCATAAGCCCAAGAGTGAAAATAAGCAAATGGCCACAACCTAAAGAGGGTTTAACAAAGGGGAACCAAAAGCAATGGCTCATCAAAACCAACAGAAAAAACCAAGCCAATAAAATTATAATCTGAGATAAGGTAATTTAGTGTTATTCAGATTGACCAAAACCCTTAAAAGTTTAGGAAAATTTTGATTATCAAATAATGTGAAATCAGTTAAGTTGGCACCTAAAGTAGCCAAGAAATTAGCACAAGAATTACTTTCATGAAGGATATGTGAAATTTTATAATGAACTTGAGAAAAAAGATTTTTAGTATGATTGAGAAGATAAAATAAATCAGGATTTCTTATTCTATTAAAGTTTAGCATGTCAAGAAGCAAGAGGGCATCAACTTCAATCCAGATGTTGAGGAAACCTTTATTCAAAAAAAATTCAATAGCTTTATTAACAACCAAAAGCTCAGCATAGATAAGAGAATAGGCTTTGAGAGGATAGGCAAAAACACAAATGACAGTACCTTTAGAATCCCTAAGAATACCACCACATCCATATTTATTGGAAGCAACAGACCCATCAATATTCACTTTAATCAAAATATTTTGGGTTTGAACCAATGGATAATCCTAAAACTTTTATAAGATTCAACATCAGGCAAAATGATACCTAATTTTTTAGCCACAAATTATAGCCTCTAAACAAAAAGTTACTAATAAGATTAGCATTAAATAGAGCATAAATTTTTTGTTTGGTTCTATCCAGGATCCTTTTATGGCTCATAGGAATACTATGATATTTAGCATCATTTCTATACATCCAGATGAACCAGATAAGGGTAATAGTAACTAGAACTTTGATATGACCTTTCATAGTTTTTTGGAAACAGACTTCAAGAAGTTGATATATGGAAAGAGAGCCATGAAAGTAGTTGGTATTAAATAAATCATCATACCATAAAAATAATTTAGAATAAATAGCACCATTGAAAAAAACATGATTAACATTTTCAATATGAAACAAACAATAGCACTTTGAAGGCAAATATAACCCTTTATTCTAGAGCAAAGAGTCCACAGGAATAAAGTTATTCAAAATCCTCCAAGCTAAAATCGAATAAGATATGGGAATGATATTGTTCCAAAATTGAATGAAAACATTAGAGGAGTTTTGCTTATCTCTAATAAAATTCCAAACCTCTTTAAGAACAAAATCACCATTATAAGAAAGCTTAAAGAGAATTAGGTTAGGTTTGTTAGAGAAAATAGAAATATTTCTAAAGTTATCTAAAAGAGAAATAGGGATATAATTATCAAGTTTGTTTTCGTTCCAAGTGTTATTATGCTAAATTAACTTTGATAGTCAGTGAGAGTGAGTAGATAAAAGGGAGTCAATAGAGCCATTATCAATCATATTGTCTCTTGAAAGATGAACCCAATGAATGAATGTATTAAGGGTTCAACAACCCATTTAATGGAGTAAAGCCTTTTCCAAACAAGAGAGTCACCAACTTTATAAGCACAGATAATAGGGTGTTTACCTTGGCAATATTGTTTATCATAAAATTAGCTCAGAGGCCATCATTCTTTCTAAAATTCAGCTTATAAGAGAAGGCAGTAATAGCTTCACAAATCGGTTTGCAACTGAGCCCACCTTCACCCAAGGGACCACAACATTTATGCCATAAAGTCCAATGTATTTTTTAGTAGAATTATTGGATCCCCAAAAAAATTTATTAAGCAAGCGATCAATTTTGATAAGAGTAGCATTAGTAGGGATAATAGTTTGAATCAAATAAAGAGGCATTGAATTGAGAGTGCTTTTAGGAATAGTGAGCCTGCCACCAAAGGAAAGTAAATAAAATTCTCAAACATAATTTTTTTTAATTTGTTTTAATTAACTCATCAAAAAGATGGGATCATTTAAGACCTTTAAAAAAAGGAGCACCTAAGTACTTAAGAGGAAGGTGTTGATGTTTAAAGTTAGTGATATGCAAGATTTGATTAATTTTATTATTGGAGATGTTTGAAGAAGTAATAAAATATCTTTTGTTATCTTTGATAGATAGACCACTTTATCTACCAAGTTTATTTAAAATAATATTGAGATTCTCGATAATGATGAACGAAGCATTGTAGAAAATAATGAAATCATCAAATATTAAATGAGAAACAGGATGACCACCAAGAGTTTTGTAATACATACTAAGATTGTTTAAGAATAGATCATTGATGCTTTTAGATAAGTACACAACATCAATAATAAATAAGGTAGGAGATAAAGGATCCCCTTGTCTTAGGCCATGGGAAAAAGTAAAGAAGCCTAATGCTTCCCCATTAAGCAAAATAGAATAGCAAACATTATTAAAACAATTTTTAAAAAGAAAGATAAATTTATCAGCAGACCCAAATAAATTCAGAATATGGATAAGGGAATCCCAAGAGATATTGTTAAAAGCTTTGGTAATATCTAATTTGAACAGAGTGTTGCCACCTCTAACCTTAGCATCTAATTCATGAATTAATTCTTGAGCAAACAGAATATTATTAGAAATAGATCTACCTTTAACAAAAGCAATTTGGTTTAGAGAGATAATCCTATGAAGTAAAGGCCTGAGTCTGTTGGTTAGAATTTTGGAAATCTGCTTATTGAAGTAGGTGCAAAGACTAATAGGTCTATATTCACTCCAATAGTTTGGATTATCTTTCTTAGGTATGAGAATAATATAAGTGCTAGAAAAATATTTAAGAAAATGATTACCATTAAAAAATCAACCATAGCCTCAACTAAATCATTTTTAATAATAAACCAGCATTTTTGATAAAATTAGGTAGTGAAACCCTCCGGACCAGCAACAGAATCTATGTACATGCCATTAAGAACTTTAAAAATTTCCTCTTCATTATGTACAATTGTAAGAAAATCATTGCCATTATATTTTATAATAGAATAAATCAAGTGTGATTTAGAAATATCTTCATAAGAGCAACTCTTATTAAGCATATTTCTATGTAATTAATGGTCGAATCCGTAATATCATTATTCTCCCTAATCCATTCTCCATTGTCATCTTTAATTTGCTTGAATATTATTTAAAGCTCTCTTTTTATTAACTAAAGCATGGAAATATTTAGTATTTCTGTCACCATCCACAATATGTTTGCTAGCAGGTTTTTGGCGCCAATAAGTCTCTTATGTATTTTGAAAATTAAAAAGTTTATCTTTGACCTCAGTCATGTCCTTAATCTTAGTAGGATCAGACATAACTGAGACTTCAAGATCACAAACTATTTTTTTCATCTCTTTGATATTAACAAAAAGGTTTTTAAAATAATGCATGTTTCACTAACCCAAATTTTGTTTCTTTTAAGCTTAAACCAAAATCTAATCATCCCCATAATTGAATTGTCATGATGTAAGGTAGATTTTAAATGGTTAGCCACAACATTGAAGAAATCAATATGTTGAAGCTACATGTTATGAATCTAAAATGAGAGAAATTTTATTAATCTATTAGAGTTATCTTTAATAGAAACCAAAAGAGGAGCATGATTCGATAAGGTTTCGCTTAAATGATTGATAGAAGTAATAGGCCATTGAGTAATCCAATGAGAATTAAAAGAATCGTCCAACCTTTGCCAAAGTCTAGAGTTTTGCCAAGTAAAATTTGAACCCTTAAAGCCAATATCAATCAAATTGCAATCAAGGATCATAATGGAAAATTCTTCCATGGAATGAATATTAGGAGATCAACCACTACTTCATTCAGAAGAAAATAAAATAGTGTTCAAATCCCCACCAACAAACCAAGGTTTATTGAAAAAGGTAGCAAAATTCCTCAAATTTTCCCAAAGAAGATTTCTACCAAATCTATTACAAGATGCATAGATAAAAGAGCCCAAAACATAATAGTCACCATAAGATATTTGAGCATTGAAAACTTGTTGAAAATCATTAAGAATAGAAACCTCCACAAAATTATTCTAAAACACCAAATTTTATTACTAAAATTAGAGAAAAGTTTATCCAAACCAATCATTCTAGAAACATGGTTAATTTTATTTGCATGAATAAGAGCCTCCAAAATAATAAGTAAAAAAATATTATGAATATGACAGGTTTCTAATATGATTAGAAATATAGAGGGCATCAATCCCTCTAACATTCCAAACAAGAAAATTAAACATAAGGAAATAAAAAAAGGGTTAAGAAAAGGTTAATTAAGAGAGGAGTGGGAGGCCGCAATAGATCTAGTGTTTTTTGGACAATTTGGGGAAGTTTTAACATTTTTTTTCTTTTAGCATGATAAGTTTGGAAACCATTTCCTTTTCCCATAGAATCATCATCGAGAAGGATTCAACAACATTAGTCATAGATTTGGGAAGTCTCCTATATAGAAGTGAGTTCTCCTTCTTCCAAGCCATTAGAATTTATTAAAGGCAAACGAGCATTAGGTATAGCAAGCGAGAGAACTGAAACTAATTTATTAAGAAGGCAGCTGTGAACATCAAGACCTTCTTCTTCAATACCCAGATTATTAGACAAAACTAAATCTTTGGAGAATTTAAATCATCCTAGACTAAAGTAAAGTTAGGTTTTTCAAATTGAATATCATGAGAAACCAAAGCCATATTCTCCATTGAATTCGAATGATGCATAACATTGATATCCTCATTAATATTTTAAATTAAAGTTTCATTTTTATCAATCAAAATTGATAAGGATGTGGGGATTGACTCAAAGGAAAAAGAATCGTCATCCGAAAGTTTAGAGGAATTATTATTTTCCACATTAGAAACCTTCAATTGCACAAAAGAAATAAGATGTAAAATAGCCTTATTAGGAACATTCAATGAATCCTTTTTTTTTCGAATTTACTTTTTGATATATAAGATTGGTTGGCCTAGGGTTTGGAATAAAAGTTTCTTTAACAAGAATTTTCTTTTTTAGGTGAGGATGCATAATGAAAAATTCAAAATTATTGTGCCCGTGGATTTTACAATGAGAACAAAAGAGAGAAATTTTCAAAATCAAGATTCTACATATATCCATAAATTTTAGATCCCAATCAGATTTCTTTGGGGTGTTTCTTGGCAATGTTCAATTCAATAAGGATTCTAGCTAGAGAAGGTCGAGATTTATGTTGACTGATCAATTTGCAACAGCCGACCAAGTAAAGCACCCATAGAAAAGAGGAATTGATGATTAACGAAATGAATTCACATATTGGGGAGAGAAATCCAAACCAGAATGATTGGGGATTCTTCCCTAATATCAAATAATGGAGTCCATTTCAACAACCTCATTTGGCAATTGAAAACAAAATAAGAACGACGAGCAAAAACATGTGAGTAATCCAAATCATTTATTAACTGAATCAAAATATGGTAGGGATCAATTAAACCAATCATAAAAGCACCCAAAAGTTTCATACTATAATAGAAAGAGCGAATGTTTTCCAGATTTGGCCTACAAAGAGTGAACTTTCCAACCAAAGTGAATTCAAATGGCTTAGCAAGCTTTTCCACCATCAGATCTGAGCACATAACCATAGCCATGCCTCATAAAGAAGTCAAAATAAGTTTTAGGGACTCACCTGAACAACTATCTTTACCAAGGATTTCTTAGAATGATTTTTAAGTAGCTAAAACCAACGTAGTTGATTCCATAGTAGGATCCATTGGATCCATCTTCACACACACGAATCATTAGAAGATGCCAAAACCACGACATCACTACAAGTAAAACACGAAAATGGGTAGGGCCATCAAAAAAAGGAATCCAATGAGAATCATGCCAAACAACCATCAAAAGTAGCGAGAAAGCTAAAATGAGAGGAAAAGGGAATCCCTAGAGCATGAGGTCAAGGGCTCACGACGTGGGTTTAGGTTTAGGTTTTATTTTTTTAGTTTAGTTTATTTTTTATTTTATTAGTTTATTTTAGGTTTTTTTGGAGAACCCCATGGGGAATTTTATACAAAAAAGGGGAGGTTACAAGATCCTGGGGGATAAACTCAAGAACTACTCCTCGAAGAGCTACAATTAACCTAGAGTGAATCCCAATCTAGGTACAACCAAAAAGGAAGGAAAAATAAAAGAAAAAAAGAAATACAACAAAATATATACAAAGTAGCAAAAAAAAGGAAAGCGAGAGGATAGCCTCAATAGAAGCTTGAGAAGATGAGAGAAGTAATTACCACCTCCAGAGAAGGAACCTACAAGGAAATAACACAGAACCTCCAAACAGCTAGAAGAAGGAATTAGCACATGTAAAGAGATACGAACAAAATTAAATGAGAAAATAAATGAAAGTGTGAGAAATTTAGAAAAGTGTGTGAAAGAGAAAATGGGGCAGCAAACATGAGCATCCAAACTTCAAAGGAAGGGTAACATCAAGTGCTACTACATCCAAATTATGAGTGAAGTCATCCAACCATCATAGCTACATACCAAAGTACCAGGAGGAAAATCATATGATCTTTAATTGCATACCAAGCAATAATAGCAAAATACACTCTAGAATGAAAGGAAACACTATTCGCAAGGGATGGCACCAATCCCTTATAATAGAAGCATCACCTAAGTATTCCACCATGGCATGAGAATGAATACCCAACAAAAAAACCCCAACCTAGATGAAACATCAAGGCAATGAAAACACCCCCATAGTGATGAAAGCCAATCAGGAGCAACTGCCACCTAGTAATAGCTAGATTAGAACAATAATTATATAGGTCTAATGGGCAAAAATATAAGCCAGAGATAAACACATGCACAAAGGCCAAAAGAGACTAATGAAATGACAATCAACATAACAAAAAAGCAGGTAGAAATCCACAAGAAATAATCAGCCTGCTGAACATAATAACTCACTAATCCATTCAACCAATAGATAATACAGCAAACCAAATAATGTAACCAACAGAGGAGAAGGTAGGCACTGTCATTCCAGAAGTGAGCCAAGTTAGGAATCAAACAATAAACAACCAAAAAATCTATCCTATTAAGGGAAAATAGCCGAACTACTATGCAAATAACAACAATAAAAAATAGTATAAGAAGGAGACCAAAAGAAGTCCCAACCATGAAGGGATGTAAATAGAAATCAAAATAAGAAGAGAATAGGAAATAGTGTGCATAATCAAAAATTAACTAATTCATCCATAAGGGTTAAGAAAAAGAGCAGCATGACCCAGCTAGCCTAGTAAAATAGGCAAACCCACCGCTATTCAACAGCAGCAAACAACCAAACTGAAAATGGGAAGCATCAAAAAGGGATTGCAGAAAGATCCAGTTGGAAAAGGAAGTTCCCAGTAGCCTCCATCTACAACAAGCACCTCTACTAGAATAGTAGAGAATGCAAAATAGAAAGGAAAAGGGATAAAATTAGCAAACAATCATAGAAAGGAAGACTAGCCCTATCCCATCCATAAACTAGGACACATCCAGAGAATAACATAAGTTATGGTTCATGAGAAGGGATAAATAAAGCACAACCCAATAAAAGATAAAAAATGACAATCAAATACAAACACTTACACAAATACAAATATAGATACAAAAACTTAGGAAAGAGCCATATCTCCACAAGAAAAGAAGCATAAAAGGCTTAAAAATTTCTAACATAAGGCAATCCAGTTTTATCAAGATTCACAAGCCCCCTTAAAAGTGAAAGAATATCATCATTAGAGAACAAATTCAAAGATGAGGACTTGGCTCCCCAATTAGTAAGAAAATGAACACATGAATTGCTTTTCTGATAAATATGAGAAATTTGATAATCTAGTTTAGCAAGAAGTCTCCTAGTCTGGTTAAGTAAATAGTACACTTCAACATTTCCTTGAGCTCCCGAATTTAATAATTTAAGAAGAAGGAGAGCATCAACTTCAAACCAAATATTTAGAAATCCCATAGTGCAAACCTTTAAACTCAGCAAATAATACAGAACAAGGTTCTAAAGGAACAGCAAAAGCAGAGATAACCTAACCACTATAATCTCTTAAAATCCCCCCACAACCATAAAAGCCATTAGAAACTGAGCCATTAGTGTTAACCTTAATGACATGATAATTTGATTTCATCCAGTATATAATTTTATGGTTAGGAGCAATTCCACAAGAAGGAAGATTAATCCCAAAGTTCAAGGCCATATATTTGTACCCTTTGAAACTAAATGAAGTAAGAAGATCAACTTTATAAAGAGACATAATTTTATATTTGGCTCTAGCAATAATACGATTATAGTTCATAGGTATATCACAATGCTTACCATCATTTCTTTCCAACCAAATATACTACATAAGAGTAGTGCTAAAATAACTTTCACATGGCCTTTAGGAGTATAAGAGAACAAGGTTTCAAGAAGTTGCATAATAGAAAATGATCCAGCCAAATGGAAAGTATTAAACATACTATCATACTAGCCCCAAATCTTAACAGCAATAAGGCCATTTACGAACACATGATCCATAGTTTCAATGTGAAAGTAACATTGGCATTTAGAGGGGAGGTGGAAGCCTTTTTTTAAAAGGGTAGCATCAATAGGAATGTAGTGCTTTAAAATGCACCAAGTTAAATCAAAAAGGAGGTCGGGATAGAAATATTCCATATTTTAGTGAAAACTAAGGACTCATGAGTTTTAAGTCTGAAAGAATGCCAAACATCCCTAAAAACAAATTCTCCAGAGGAGGAATTTTTGAAGGGGATTTGGTCAGATTTATTAAGGAATGGACAAATTGTAAGGATTTTGTCAACTATCACATTAGGGATGATGGAAATTAATTGATCCACCCAATTCTGAGTAATGATTAACCTTATGAATCACAATGAAATGAGTATTAAGCAAAGAATCAATAGAACCTTATCCCAATTGTCTTGCCAAAAAAAGGAGAGAATTCACACCCAAGAGATAAGTTTCTCATTCCACTTGATGTTACAGTCTTCTCCACACCGTGAGTCCCCAAGTTTGAAAGTACAAGTGAGGGGGTCTTTCCCCTTACACTATTTAGCAAGCATAAATTGAGACCAGTAACTATGGTTGTTCCTAAAATTTCACCACATTTTGTATGAAAAACATATAATGGGGTCTTCTAATGTTTTGCAACCCAAACCACCTTCATTAAAAGGTCCACAACATTTATGCCAACCAGCCCAATGAACTTTCCTGGAAGAAGAGGCAGAACCCCAAGACAAATTGTTAATAAGTCTATTTATGCTTTTAATAATAGAGCGGGTAGGAACAATAGTGGACAAAAATACAAAGGCAAAGTACAAAGGGTACTTTTGATCAGGATAAGCAAAGGATAGTAAGTGGAACTCCTCAGAGGAAATTGTTTTATTTATTTTCTGAATAACTTCATCAAATAAAGAAGATCTTTTCATTCCTCAATATAAAGGAGTACTCAGATACTTGATAAGCAGGGTTTGATGAGCAAATCTCATAATATTCTTAATAGCATTAATCCTAGATAAGGAAAGAGATGAGCTAGAAATAAAACAACTTTTTTAGGATTAATCTTCAAACCATTTTCTCCCAAAAGAGTAAGGAACTTACATAATTTTTAATATAGAGTAGAACCATTGCAAAATATAATGAAATCATCGAAAGTGAGAAAATGGGAAAGCCACCCTTATTTTTGTAGTACATGTTAGAATTTTAAAATATCGCTCAATACTTCTAGAGATAATCTCATAATAATGAAAAAGAAGAGAAAGAGGATCCCCTTGCCTTAGCCCATGAGAAGAAGAGAAAACCATGAACTTCACCATTAATAAGTAAAGAAAACCAAAAGTTCTCAATACCATTCTTAATTAAAGAAATAAAATGAATTGAAAATCTAAATAGAGCCAAAATTTTATATAAGAAAGCTAAACCAATGTTATCATAAGCTTTGGAAATGTCCATCTTAAAGAGCAGGTTACCACAATGAAATTTGGCATTTAAATCATGGATCATCTCTTGCTAAAAGAACATTATCGAAATAAATCACCCCTTTAACAAAACTTGTTTGGTTGAGGGAGATAATTTTAGGAAGCATAATACTTAATCTTTTAGCCAAATCTTAGAGATGAGTTTATTCAAAAAGGAACAATTGCTAATTGGCCTAAAATGACTCCAAAGTTCAGGATTTTCTATTTTAGGGATTAAAACAATGGAAGTGCTAGCAAAATATTTGGAGAGGATACTTCCCTTGAAATAATCAAGAGCTTTAACCAAGTCCTCTTTAATGATATACCGAGTTTTGAAAAAATAAGGTAGTAAATCCATCGGACCACGAATCATATTCATATTTTGTAAAATGTTAGCAATTTCAATTTAGAGGGTAATGAAATAAGCATATTGTTATCTTCATGAAATAGAGATTAGGAATAACTTTGAAGGAAATCTCATATAAGTCACATCTTTATTAAGAAGCGAAAAAATGAAATGCGTAATTAGACGCTCCTTTATTCATTTAGACATCATCATTAATTTTAATTTTTTTAATGTGATTTAACACCTTTTTCTTTTTAACCATGGCATGGAAGTATTTGGTATTTCGATCACCATCAGATATCCATTTTATAAACGCTTTCTGCTGCCAATAGGTCTCCTCCATGTCTTGGTAAGATGTTAACCTATTTTTGGCTTGAGCTAATAAAGAATTTTTAGATGGATCATTTACAGTTGCATCTTCTAAAATTGTAACCTCATGTTCTAATTCTTTGATATTAACAAAAAGGTTTTTGAAATAGTGTTTGTTCCACCAATTAAGGCATTTTTAAGCCTTTTAATTTGAACAACAATCTCATCATCCCAAAATAGAATCATCAAGATGGAGAGGTTCAATTTCAAGCAACCACATCCATAAATCTTTCATCCTTAAGCCACATATTTTGAAATTAATGGGTGAGAAGAGGGTTTAGTATCATTATCCTTTATAGTGATCAGCAAGGGAGAATGGTCTGATAGGGTTCTACTGAGATGCTCAATCAAAGTAATAGGGAAAAGGTTGATCCATAGATTGTTAAAAAGGACCTTATCTAATCTTTGCCAAAGTCTGTGATTATTCCAAGTGAAATGAGTCCTAGTAAAGACAATATCAGTAAGATGACAATCAAGGATCATGTTATTGAACTCCTCCATGGAAAATAAGTTAGGAGCATTACCACCAGCTCATTCCGAAGAGGAAGAGATAATGTTAAAGTCCCCACCCACAAACCAAGGAGCATTCACAGAGGAGGAGAAGCTAACAAGATCTTCCCACAGAAGCCTTCTACCATTCCTATTACAAGAGGAATAGACAAAAGACCCAAAGAATCACCAATTTTCATAAGTAATTTTAACATTTACAACTTGGGGTAAATCCTGCATAACTTGAAAAACAAAGGGACTATTCCAAAAAATCCATATTTTATTGCTCAAATTAGCAAAAAAACTTACCAAAGCCAATCATTCTAGTAATAGAAGCAATGTTTGAAGGGAGACTAAAGGGTTCCAAAATAGCCAAAAAGGAAATGTTATGAGAGTGAACTAAATTATTGATTCTATTTCTAACAGAGAGGGTACCAATCCCTCTCGCATTCCAAATAAGGAATGAAACCATTTATTTTTAGAGGAGCTAGATCTAGTAACTCTGGCAAAGTTAGACCTCTAGGTTTAGAAGTTTTATTTTTCTTTCTAAAACTAAAATTATTGGCCATATCCACAACATCACCATCGATAAGGATTCATCAAAGAATTTCTTGGAAAAAGGATGCACATTGAGAACAAAGATTACATTCACCTTCTTCCAACTCATTATTATGTTGTAAAATCAAATTAGGAATTAGTTCAAAGTTAGATGAAGAAGCACAAGAAGGATTAGAGCTCACTAAAGCACAAGTACTTGAAGCAAGAGTAGAGGTTTTCTCCAAATTTTGCACACCATTCCATCTTGAGGAATCACATTTTCTTTAATTAAAGGTGGCAAAGAGGCTGAATAGAGTCATTTGATAGAGACTTAGCATCCATAAGTTTTGCAAAACTATTATTAGTTACATTATTGCCATTATTGTGGTTCAAATGGGTAATCTCAGAAGTAGCAAGATCCTTGTTAGCAAGTGCATTGGTTGAAAGGTAGAGTCGCAGAATATCAGAGGAATAGGAAGCTCAAGAAATGGTCCTCAGATTCGGGTAAGGAGATATCAGATAAAATAGCATTTTGTGGTTTAACCAAAGGAACCTTAAGAGAGGGTTCTAACTTAGGATGCACAGTAGAACTTTTCTTAAGGTGTGGATGAACCACAAAGCAATCAAATCCCATGACCATGAATTTTGCAATGCAAAAAATAGGAAATTCTCAAATCCACTTTTGCAAATATCCATATTTCTCTGATCCTAGCCAAATTTCCTTTGGATATTTTTTAATTATATCTAATTCAACTAGAATCGAGCAACGATGGCACGGAGTTAGAAGCAATCCACTTGGAGATAACAACAACCCACCCATGGCAAAGAGGAATTCAGGATTAAAGAAATGAACACGTAAATTGGGAAGAGAAATCCAGATAGAAACAATAGGAGACTCCTCCTTAATATCAAGAAAAGGCATCCATTTGAACAATCGCATCTGACAGTTGAACACAAAATATGATCATCTAGAGAAAATGCCAAAATAATCTAAGTCATTTGAAAGCTAAATCAAAACATGAGTCCAATCAATCCGAGAAAATACAAAGAGCTTCAAACTTTTATAAAGATCTAATATTTTCCATAGTGGGACGTGTATAAATTTTCCAACCAATGTAAATTCAAAGGGTTTAGCAAGCCTTTCCACCATCAATAACACACATCACATACACCCTAGAAGGAAGTATAAGATAAGATCAGTGACACCCATGCAGTTGAGCTTACCCAAAAACATCTTTGAAATATTTAGCGAGGGGTTAGAACCGGTGACCCCAAGGCATCAAAAGCTTTCACAATCGAATAAATTGGGTTTCCCCATGGGAAATAGATAGCCATGATCATGCACATGTTAAGCAATAACAAAGCAAGGCCGGAGGAAGAGAAGCCAGAACACCACAAAATGAGATGCCATGGGAAAAGGAAATCAGCATGGCTAGGGTTATGCTTCTAAGTTTAGATTTACTAATATGAGTTTATTTTGGTTTATTTTATTTTAGGTTTAGGGTTTAGGTTTAGAGTTTGGGGTTTAGGATTTAGGATTTAGGTTTAGGGAGTTTAAGGTTTAGGTTTTAGTGTTTAGGGTTTAGGTTTTAGGGTTTTAGGAAGGTTTAGGTTTTTTTAGGGTTTAAGGTTTAGGGTTTAGAGTTTAGGGTTCAGGTTTTAGTTTAGGGTTTAGGGTTTTTAATTCTTTCTTTTAATAGAGAATAAATTTAGATTCAACATTTATTCTTTTCGATTTCATCAACCAAGTAACACACTATTGACCTCACCTTTGGAGTGAGTTCTCAACCTTCTCTTCTTAGAGCTAGGAACCTTCTAGACACTAAGGTTTCCTTAGTCATAAGACACTTCTAGAGATTAGGTGAACACTTAACCTAACATAGAGTCTTAGAAGAGTTAATCATAGGATTATGCCATGCCTTAGGGACCTTTGAAAAATCACCTACCCTATAGCCTATACTTAATCTATGTACACCTTAAATTCAATTCAATTCCAAATTTCCAACCAAACCTCAAACTCATTTTCATATCCAAATCCAAGTCCAAACTCAATTCCAAATGATTGAACCCCAAGATCAAATCCAAACTTGTAATCCTTCCCAAGCCCTTTAATCAACCTTCATGAACTTAGCCAAATTTCCATCCAATTCAAAGTCAATTTATTTTTTTAATAAATAAATTATACTTTCAATTATCTTCTCAAATATAAATGAATATAATTTCAAATAGCCAAAACAAATCCAAAATCAAATCAAAACCTAATTTAAACCATTTAGTCCATTTCCTTGAACTAAAAACCCATCTATATCAAGCTAAAATCAATGGATTTTCTCTTGAATCAATCATTCCTTCAATCATCTATCTAAATATAAATGAAACCTATAATCATCTAGTCAAACAAAATCAACCCAAGTCAAACCCAAGCTAGCCCATTTTACTTAAAATATTCAAATGAATCAAAACTCATTTAAATCCAAACCATATGCAATTGAATTTATATATCTATCTCAAATCTATATATAAACTCAACTAAATCAAACTCAACCCAAAATTAGGCCAACTAAATCTAATTGGTTCACTTGACCCAAAGTGACCAATTTGACCTAAATGAACCAAAATCAATCCAAATTAAAGTGAATTAAGCCAATCCAAACTTGATGTCATGAATGTTGATCACCCTAGGATGATCAATTGATATAAATTGGGTCAAACCAATTCAACCTAGCCCATTGACCAAGTCAACCCTTTAGCCAATATGAACCCAAACTAGCCAAATTACAACCTAAGCCAAATCCATTAAAACTAATGATTCAAATCAACTCAAAATCAATATTTAAACATGACTTGATCTTAAATTGAGCCAAACCTAGCCCAATTAGACCTTGACCCAAGTTGACCCAAATTGACATAAAGGGTCAAATTAGACTAAAACCAAATTAAATCCAAATTAAATCAAACCAAAGCATACAATCCTCTCCAAATAGTCATATGAACTTGACCTAAGCCTTAGTTTGACCCAATTTGACCAATTGGTCAACCTAACCTATTTTGATTCAATTTGACCCCCAATGGGTCAAATTAAGCCAAACATAACCAAATAAACTCCAAATGACATGAAATTTGGTCCAACTCACTTTTGACTCATTTCAAATCTAAATCAAATTCAATGCCAAATGACCACTCTACCCTTGGGTTAAGGGTATCACATATGACAAAACACTTATGTAAATGGTCATTTCTCTTCCTTGGCCGCTTAGTACTCATCCATTGGTCTACCTAGGCTCCAAGGACACTCCCAACTGACCCAAGAGGTGGTTGGGTCCATGACTCATAGAGGTGAAATCACCTCCTCCTCCATCGTAACACACTTGGCATGAAGGATCTCCACTTCCCTTTGCTAGGACACCGACTTATCCTTCATAGCAGCCACCTCCCATGCCCTGGCCAACCAAATTAAGTCACCTAAAGAGAATCCCTTCCACCTGAAGCCAAAAATTACCATGAATGAGGTGATTTTTGGCCATTGCAAGGAGATAGAAAATAGAGAGGCAAAAACTCTTCCTCACACACTCATTTCACTCTCCTAGAGCTCCCAAACCAATCATTAACCATTCCACTTGTTTTGAGCAAAAGCCATCAAAATCAAGTGGATTTCTAGTGAGGAAGTGAAACCATTGGTGGATATATTATTTCGAAGTAAGAGGCCAAACCCATTTTAAAACTTCTTCTTGCCCAGGAGCGATTTGGATCATCACGCCAAAAATTATCTTCAAGAGATAATTTTCAAGAAGAATGCCTTAGTTCTTTTATTTGTGATAATTTTGCTCAATTTAAGGAATTTCTTTAGATTACCCTTGCATTTATTTTATTTTTCATCATCTCCATGCATTTGGAGTGATTTTTAGTGAAGAATGCCAGAAAATAGAGCCTAAAATGATATTTTTGTTCAATTTTTTCACAAAAATTATATCCATAATAATGTTTTATCTACTTCATCCACTGGATCGCTCGCTAGCCATCTGATCTCCTATTCATGGAGACAGATGGCTCAGATCATGCGGATTGAGCGTATCGATCAATCTGGACCGTCTGATCAACGATTGGATGGTCGGATTCGATCCATGCATCCTTGTCCTCATTCTTGCTTATCACCCACGACACCACCTAGTCATGGTGCCACATGGCACCATGTGGCCTGATCGTGTGCTAACTGGGTTAAGTAAGAAATTAGAGATTTTTTGCTTTTTAAAATTTATTTAAAAACACCTAAAACTTCAAAAATTCATAAAATATTAAATACTTAACTAAAAATTGTAAATAAATGCTCGTTGGATTTATCTTTCTGAGAGGAATCCAATTAATATAAAATCTTTGAATTTTATTGAATATTTCTAGCTTAATTTAAGCTTTATGTAAAATCAAATTTCATTAATTAAACCAAGAAGACACATCAGATTGATTTGAAATTTTTAGAGATTAAAATTGAACTTAAAATCTACTTACCATAACAATGTCTAGTCAAAAAGATTTTGGATTAGGAGATATTACATTTTGAATTTCAAATAGTTAAAATAAATTAATGGACTTTATAAAAATCATGAAAAATCATTTAATCAGTTAAAACTTTGGAAAATTATAATAAATCATAGAAAAATCAAAATATGCAAGTAAATATTTATTTTGATGGTATTTCAAATGATATTCAATTAAAATTGATCCCAATTAATTTTAAATAGTAATTAAAGCTTAATTTAGGTTTAATTATAAACTTAATTAGCTTAATTACTCTGTAATTACATAAGTAATTAATCTCAAACTTTTTGAGGTTGATTAATGGGATGACCTCTACCTCCCATAATTTTCTTACAATTTATTGCTTGGTTAATTAGAGAAATTGGTTATCTTAACCTTAATTACTTTCCTAATTAATTAGGAAATTAATTAATATTCTAAATAGTAAGGAAATTATTAATTAAGCTTGCTAATCATTGTAAAATAGTGAATGGACTTGGGGAATGAGATTGGGACCTCTTTCTCAATTTTTTCTCTAAGTCCATTTCACTTGAATGGAAATTAATTAATTTGGGATTAATTGATGGTTTAATTCATTAATTAAATTACTTAATTAATCAATTTGAAACTATAATCACATGGAATCTTAATTAATCAATTCATTGGTAGATCTTTATGTGTTCAATAACTTAAAGACATTTAAGGAAATTATGGTTAACCCACATGTGTGGGAAAACCATGAAGTTACTTAATTAATCGATTATGAGCCAATTGCATTAGGCCTCTTTCATTTCTTAGGTTCATTGCTAATTTAGTATCCAATGTATGTACATATTATGTTGGCTCATAATTACTTGGTTAATTAAATTAAGGCAACATAGGTAAGGGTTATTAATGAATTTAATGCATAGTACAACCTAATTAACCCATAAAATCAACTTAATTACTTTTTATTAAACCAAATTAAATCAAAAACATCAGAATGGGCTAGGATCAGCAAACTTTCTCTCATTTCTTCAAACCAAATCAAATATGAAATTGAATTAATTAAAAGCCTTGGTTCTTCTTTTAAATGCTTTTAATTTAATTGAATAAAATCACATGTGTATGCTTATTCATTCCTTTCTAATCATGTTAAATGTTGTATGTCATTTGAAATCATACATTCATCTTTCAAAATTAATTAAATCAAATGGTTTTCTTTTATGTCAAACTTGCATGTGTTGATTTATTTTATAATATGTGTATTATCACTATTAAATCCAAATGTATTTTCCAAAGCTTATAAATGAATGGTTATATATATATATGCTTTAAATGCTAGTTATAAATACATAGGAGATGTATGTGATTATAGATTAAATGTATGATGAAGCTCCTTTCCTTTTATTCATGTATTGATTTATGTGAGTGAGAACTTTAATGGGTATATAATCTAGATATCCCTGAATGAGAGGCTTTAGCCCAAGGAGGTCATTTGATTACTTCCTAGTTTAATAAACACATACTCCATTTGATTTCATTCTTATGTATTTCAATACTAGAATTTGAATGAGGCTTTAATTCATATAAATAAATGATTCAATCAAATTAAATATCATTTTTTAGCATTATTTTCATTTTCCAAATTATGAATACATGTGTATGTATCTAAGAAAAGCGGTATATAGTCTGGACATCCTGGGAATATGAGGCCTTAGCTAGCTCTAAAGAGGTCATTTGATTACTTCACTTCCCTAGTTTAACAAAGGCATGTACTTGCTTATGTATTTTATACATACATTTGCATATTTAAATATAAAATGGTAAACCTTCCTTTTTATTAAAAATAGATGCATTTGCAATTGTTCAAGTGATTGAATTAATTGATCATGTAATTTGGAGTTCTCTTTCTTATTTTCATCCATGTAAATTTACATATGGTTTGAATGTAATGGTATATAGTCTAGACATCCATGGAGGCTACTAAGAGTTCATTTGATTACCTCACTTCCCTAGTTAACAATGACAAGTCCATGTTTAATTTCATTCCTATGTATCTTTGCATAAGAATTTAGATAGAGCCTTAAATTAATATGATAAAATAATTCAATTAGAGGGAAATATAAAGCTTCAAATGTACATACTCACATCCATCATTCTGCTAAAACATATTGAATGTGTAAGTATACTTAAGACTTAATCATATGCATGTGATGGAAAGGAATGATTTAGCATGTGTCATGTGATAGAATTTCAATTTGATTAATCTTAAGAAGCCTTTCACATTGAATAGAATTATTTAAAGAGAACCAAAACTTAGATTAATTTAAAATGTGTAATATGCCATTCACTAAATAGAAAATCAAATTAACATGCTTTAAAAAGTGGTTTAAGGTAAGGAAGAAAGAGGGAAACCTCTTTTCTTCTCTTTACAACACTTAATTGCTAAGTGTAGGTTATATGAAACAAAAGAAATTAAAACTTAAAATCAATTAAAGTAGTTGAAGTGAAACCACCATTTAAGTTGAATCTTGCACTTAGAAAATCTTAATGCTAAATCCTAGTTAGACATACCACACAAGCCACACTAATACACACATTAGATTAAGTCACACTTCTAGCCTTATGTTAAGATGGTGCATGATATATATTTTATTTTGTGTATGATTTTAGACTGAGTTAGGGTGTATATTTTGTAGACTGATGGTAGCGTGATTAGCCTAATCATATTTTCTACAAGGGATTATATTTTAATGCTTATAAATAAATATAAATGCTCTCTGTAGGTTGTAGGTTGCTTAATCCAAGTTAATAAAGTGCTTGATTATGCGGGTTCTAAGTCCAAATTATAAATATAACTAGGTTATATGTGTGTTTAGCTAACACTTGTAGGTGTAGTTAGATTTACTTTTCCTATTTTTAATGTAATTTTGCATTAGGAATTAGGATTAGTGCTATGGGGGATAAGGATGAGCATTGGCTAGAAGGCTTTGATGGAGGCCATGTGATTCCTTTGAAGTGGAGCAAACCAAATCAAAGAAGGAGGAAGATACATGAAGACATAAATACTTGAAGACCCCATAGCATTTATCATTTGTAAATTGCAAATTATTCTTTTATGTACCTGGTTGTATAAGGGTAGAGCACCCATTTTTCTTTTATGCAGATGCTGACCATCACTGGCTTGTTATTCTTTTGTTAGCTATAAAATTTTAATGTTGTGTTAAAGTGCAATTAATTAGATGACATGCTTTTCTTAGTTTCTTTATATGTTTAATTTTTGAATGTGTGGCTTAGAATATGATTAGGCTCTTAGAAAAAAATTAACCTTTTTACCCAACTACAACTCATAACTAAAGTTTTAAATAATTCATAACCTCACATAAAGCCTAGGAAATAAATCAAGATAATTAAAATATTTATCAACCCTTTAGTTGAAGGTTGAATATCCAACAACATGCTTATCAAATTATTTCACTCTTAAAAATAGGGGATTTCCATCCTTGCATGATAGGGGAATGCTTGACCTGTGAGGGCATCCCTTGTGTTGAAAAACATCCCTTTCTTTTTGATTTAGCCAACAACCTTATTTCATCATGCATGTAGGCATCAAAATCCCAAAACCTTAATCAAAATGAAGTGTCAAAATAAATAAAATTTGAAAAGATTTTGTACTAGACTAAGACATATGCTCATACCACTCATGCTCTAGTCTCTTAGGGAGTGGGCTTAAGGACTTTAGTTTCTTTCTAATTAAATAATAGAATAACTAATCTTGTAAATCATATGATCGATCATCATGGATTTAAAGCATAGGAGGTGCTAGCTGGCTGCCACTCGAGGTGATTGAAAGTCCGAGTGAGGTTTATCCTCTCTTATGGAGTTAAACCATATGCCCATTTTCACTTAGATTTAGGTTGTACTTTGGCTTATGCTAAAGCTCCCTAGATTTAGGATCTGAGGTGGATGATACTTTCAATCTACAACCTTAAATCCTGACCTCTTAGGCATCTCCACAATCTTGTATTATTAGATTACAATACTTAGCTTTCTTATGAAATGTCAACTTTAACGAAATTGATCTTCTCTTTAATTTCAAAATTATAAAGCCCAATTATAGGATAGCTTGAAATGCTCACTAGGTTTCTAGTATCAAGAGCATTCCCTACTCATTTACTTTGGCTACGATAATAAGTCTTCTCCTTAAGTTTTGCCAATTGATTTTACACAACTAATCCTTTGATACGCCTTGAAATCTATGGAGACTTTAATTGCTACCTTAATTGAGAGTATTCTTAATGGATTCACATCCTTTAGGATGTAAGTAACTATGGAGGCTTGCCTCCATAGGAAACTTAACAAATCCTGACTTAATATAAACCCTACTTTACTTTTCCATGTAAAGTAGGGGAAAGATCTTTGGTAAATTTGAAGACCCATCATGCCTTATGAGTCCTTATTAGGTGATTAGGTTCATTATAGGGTGATGATTTCTATTTTTAGAGATAGTGCATCTTTTCTTAATGTCATACCCATCATTTCAATAAGTACCCTTAATTTACATGGTGTCCCACATCTCAAAATAAAGACCACACACCAAGTTTTCTAGACACAAGCTGATGACATAGATAAAAAATTGAGAACACATATAGTAAATAAAAAACCCTAGATAACTCAAACCATCTCTACTGTAAATACACAAATCCATAAGCAGCATATCGGATCGATCATTCTTTAGATTCTCCAATTCTCATTAGAACCACCCTGGTCTCTCGAGTAGTATGATCCAACATCATATCCCTTATCTCTCCCTCAGCCACCACCACATCTGTAACCTGTGTTGGTCCTCCCACTTCCATAACCACCACTGCTCTGACCACCACCTCCATATCCACCAACACCTCTAGAGCCCCCACCACCACCACAATCATTGCCTCCCCTTCGCCCCTCCACCTCCGGATCTAGAATGAGCCCGGTTGTGGTGATGTTCCACTCAAGGTTCTCCATTCTTGGGTTTACTTTTAGTTTTAGGTTTATTAGGTTTTAGGTTTTGGTTTATTTTTTAATTTATTTAGTTACTAAGGTTTTTGGGTTTGGGTTTTAGGGTTTGGGTTTAGGTTTAAGTTTGTTTTAGGGAAGATTTAGGATTTGTAGGTTTAGTTTAGGGTTTAGTTTAGGTTTAGGGTTTAGCATTTAGGGTTTAGGTTGAGTTTAAGTAGGGAGGGTTTTGTGATTTGGAGTCAGGGTGCTCAGGTAAGGAGGATTTAGGTTTAGGGTTATAGGGAGGGTTTAGGTTAGGGTTTAGGGTTTGGCCAGGGAGAGGTTTAGTATATGGTTTAGGGTTTTTTTAGGGTTTAAGGTTTAGGGTTTAGGGTGCAGAGTTTTTAAGTTGATTTAAGGTTTAGGGTTTTTGTGGGTTTAGGGTAGATTATTAGGGGTTTTTTTAAATTAGGTAAACCAGCAAGTTCATTTTATTTAGTTTATTTATTTAGTTTATTTTATTTTTATTTAGATTATTTTATTTTATTTCATTTAGTTTATTTATTTTAGGTTTATTTATTTTAATTTAGGTTTTATATTTTACTATTTTTTAGGTTAAGTTTAGGTTTATTTATTTTAATTATTTTATTTTATTTTAAGTTTAGGATTTATTTAATTTTAGATTAGGTTTATTTTAGTTTTTATGTTTATTTTATTTTGGCTTTTATTTTTTAGTTTAGGTTTGTTTATTTTCACTTTATTTTTATTTTATTTAGTTTAGGTTTAGGTTTAGTTTAATTTAGATTTTGGTTTATGTTTTATTTATTTTAGTTTAGTTTAGTTTAGTTTAGATTTATTTATTTTGATTGTTTAGTTTTAGATTAGGGTTTAGGTTTTTTTTTTATTTATTTTTTAAGTTTATTTTTATGTTTAGGTTTTATTTAGTTTTATTCTATTTATTTATTTATTTTATTTCACATTTATTTTATTATTTAGGGTTTTATTTTTTATTTTATTTAGTTTTATTTATTTTATTTAGTTTTATTTTTATTTTATTTTATTTTAGGTTTAGGTTTAGGTTTAGTTTAGGTTTTATTTTATTTTATTTTATATTTTAGGTTTATTTTTTTATTTTATTTTATATATTTTAGGTTTTAAGTTTTAGGTTTATGGTGTTTGGGGTTTAGGGTGTGGGTTTGGGTTTTTTAGGGTTTAGGGTTTAGGGTTTAGGGTTATAGGATTTAGGGTTTAGAGTTTAGGGTTTAGGGTTCTGAGATTTTTGTTTAGGGTTTAGGGATTTTGGTTTTTTTTTAAGAGAGAATAAATTCATATTCAACATTTCTTCTTTTTGATTTCATCAACCAAGTAACACACCAAGTTTTCTAAGACACAAGCAACAACATAGATAAAAAATGAGCACTAGAGCAAATCAAAACTCTAGATAACTAGAATCATTTCTACAATAAAGACACTATTACATAAGCAGCAGATCGGATCTGCCATTCTTGAATTTCTCCAGTTCCCATCAAAACCAGCCCAGCCACTTGAGTAGCGGGATCCCCCATCAAATCACTGGTCTCTCCCACAACCACCACCACCATTGTAACTTCGTCGCTCCTCCTGCCTCCATAACCACCACTACTACCACCACCACCTCCATATCCACCAGCACCTCCAGATCCCCCACCACCCCTACGATAACTACCGCCTTCGCCTTCGCCTCCACCACTAGATCTACAGGCTGACGGTGATGTTCCGCCATCAAGGTTCTTCATCCATTTATGTTTAGGTTTAGTTTTTTGATTTAAGGGTTTAGGTTTATTTTTTAATTTATTTAGTTACTTTAGGTTTAGGTTTAGGGTTTGGGGTTTAAGGTTTAGGGTTTAGGGTTTAGGGTTTAGGGTTTAGGGTTTTAGAATTAGGTTTAGGGTTTAGGGTTTATGGTTTTAGGTTTAGGTTTATTTTAAGTTTAATTTTTAGTTTATGTTTAGGTTTACTTTTAGTTTATTTTATTTTATTATTTAGTTTAGGTTTAGTTTAGGTTTATGTTTAGGTTTATTTATTTTAGTTTAGTTTATGATAGTTTAGGTTTAATTTAATTTTATTTGTTTATTTTATTTTTATTTTAGGTTTAGTATTTTCTTAATTTAGGGTTTAAATTTTTTTTTATATTTTTATTTTTAGATTGTATTTTAAGGTTTAGTTTTAAATTCTAGGTATTTATTTAGTTTTTATTTTATTTTATTTTAGGTTTATTTTATTTTTATTTTACATTTAATTTTATTTTATTTTTTTTTATTCTTAGTTTTATTTTATTTTTAGTTTAGTTTAGATTTTATTTATTTTATTTTATTTTAGTTTATTTTATTAATTTTATTTATATTTTAAGTTTAATTTAAGTTTTGTTTAGTTTTTTTTATTTTATTTTTTATTATTTTATTTTAGGTTTATTTATTTATTTTATTTTAGTTTTATTTATTTTAGGATTTTAGGTTTATGGTTTAGGGTTTAAGGTTAAGGGTTTAGGTTTTGTGGTTTGTGGTTTGGGGTTTAGGGTTTAGGTTTAGGGTTAGCTTGGGGTTTAGGTTTAGTTTGGGTTGGGTTTAGGGTTTTGAGGGATTTAGGGTTTAGGGTTTGGTTTAGGGTTTAAGGTTAGTTTAGGGTTTAAGTTTTAGTATATGCATCCGGAACATACACCACAATAGAAAAAAATTATCATATCAATGAAAAAGAACTCTTAGCCTAGTGATTTTATATCTTTTTTGTAACAATGATTTAAATTTTTTAACTTTGTTATGTTGATTTTCATTTAGTTCCCTAAATCATTGATTGATATTTTGTTCGAAGGGGTTGAACTAAGACCTAACTCATAGTGTTGGTTTATTATCATATAACTAGGTACTATCCATTCGTTTAGGTTTCCTAATGGTGCATTGATATGGAAAATTTGTTCTTCTAGGAATACTTCTAATTAACTATTAGCAATATTGTTTTTTAATAAATCTAGAGTATTTATATTCTTTATCTAAATATTCTTTAGTTAGATATATCATTAATAGAGAATATATCTTCTTCTAATTTTGTTAGTTTCAAGCATTTCTTTCTTTCTTTTCTTCTTCCTAACTCACTCATGTTGGGAAATTTGATTCATAAGACCAACTTGGTGTGCATAAACATGCATAATGGAGATCACACTGAAAAGTACTTTTATTTTGTGTATATCTTCTAAGCTCTGATACCATTTTTTCAGGGGCTTCTACCTTATTTTTTTGTAGAGTTTTATTTGGTATTTAGGTAAACTTTGTTTGGGATTCATTTTTTAAATGTCTTTTCTCTAATCCATGCCTATAAAGAATGTTCATCCGATGATAACTATAAGGGTCCATCATGCTTCCGTAATATTACTGCGATCTTTACTAACCTCTTATGCAATTATGCTTTTTATTCGATCTAACTTTTGATCGTATATCCTCCGGTTCATATCTTATTCTCCTATTCCCTTAGCTTTCTAGGGGAGATACAGGCTCAAACAAAGACCACAACCTTCTAAGATTACTTCAAAGGATACTAGCGCAACTTTTGTTTGTTTCCTACACTAAGCATAATCAGATCAGAGAGAAAGTGTAACAACATAACATATTATTAAGATCAAAATAATCTTATAGATACATAAAAACCTTTATAGATATCATCAACCAAACATACTTAGAGTCATAAACTAGAGAAGAGATAAGTTAGCCTCCACAACTATGATACATAATTGCTTCACAAGATTAACTAGAATGTTTAAGAAGGATTCTAGTGAGCTCTGCCCCCTCCCCTAAACCTTCTGCCACCATATATAGAGTCTTGTGAAATATCTCAGATATAAGTCGATGTGTTATTACATCATATTGTTAATTTCATCATTGCTTACGTCAGATGTCGAGTAGCTTTGATTCTAATTTCTCCTTTACTATTTGCAAAGTATTTTTATTTTCACATACTATACAGTTGTGTAGCTTTACTTTCTGTAATTTTTTATAGAATTTTTCTTTTACTTCAGTACTTGCTCGTATCATATTTTTTAATAGTATATTATTCCTTTTTTGGTACATGACTTCATGAATTTGTTTTGTCCTTTGTCTGCAATGATTGTAAATGAAGAGTTCATTTGAGCATTGATAGATC
Source organism: Cymbidium sinense (assembly GCA_021442155.1). Classification (NCBI taxonomy): domain Eukaryota; kingdom Viridiplantae; phylum Streptophyta; class Magnoliopsida; order Asparagales; family Orchidaceae; genus Cymbidium; species Cymbidium sinense. Next base: position 161,800 of record JAKCPB010000452.1, on the reverse strand, counting down.
GATATGTTTGAAATGTCCATTTTCTTTGTCTCATTTCATATTTGAAGCAGATCATCTTCCTTTAGTCTTTTTGTAGCTTTTTTTTTATTTCCATATATTTAGGTAAATATGGTTCACTGCTTATTCTGAGTTGCATTATGGTCACAGCTCCATCATTTATGTTGGGATATGTCTGGAATAATTTTTCATAAATATTCCAATTCTTTAAAATTGATTGGAATATTTCTATTGCATCAATAATTATTTTAGGTAGCTGACTGATTGTCTGAAGACTTTTGAGATATATTAATTTGATCAAGCCATACAATTTTTTAGTAAGTTTTGGATCAATTCCATAGATGTAGCATAAATTAATATTTCTCGTATGGAAATATATTTGTGAGTTATTCTTCTTGAAATAGAGAAAATTTTGCATTCTTCGCTATTTCAAGACCATTCTATCTTGGGTTCTTTTGTAAAATTGAAGAGTGGGAAGTTGTATTTATTTGTACTGGATGGTATCGCTTTGTATATGTTCAGTAGCAAGCGCGCAGAATATACAATTTGGCCAAAATCATAAATTCAATATTCTAAACAATTGGAAGTTGTATCAATTGTCATAATTAAGATCATTCTTTAGACACAACATAAAGATTATTTATATTTTTTATTTTGTTGAGGTAAATCAATTTGTTGGCAGGCTTCTGCTAATTTTTCTTTTGAAAATAAAACTCTACTTCCTAAGGTTATATCTGTAAGATATTGTTGAAGAAATGGTTGACTCCATGTTATGTTATATGGTTCAAGTAATTTGTAGAAGAATGTATCTAGATGTTGGCTTCATTCTGGTGTAAGAATATCATAAAAGAATTATTAATATTCGCAATTGTATTCATTTGAATAATAAATATTGCAAATATTAAGAACTGTAAGTTTTTGTTTTGCAATTTTAGTTTATTTTTTAGCTTTTTTTCTTCTGTAGTGAATCTAATTCGGTACCCTAAGAATTCACTTTAATGTAATCTGCATAGAATCTTACCCATTTTCCTAGTGTACCTATTGTGGTTTCAGCTAAACAAGTATTTCTAATTTCTTCTTTTTGGTTTGAACTAATTCCAAGAAACCATTTTTTACAGATACCTGTCAAAGTATTTTTGAGAGGTGCTATAAGATCATTCTTAGCAAAACATAAAGATTGTTTATATTTTTTATTTTATTGATGTAAATCAATTTGTTGACAGCTTCTGCTAATTTTTCTTTAGCAAATAAAACTCTACTTTCTAAGGTTATATTTGTAGGATATTATTGAAGAAATTGTTGACTCTATATTATGTTATATGGTTCGTGTAATAGAAGAATGTATCCGATATTGGTTTCATTCTAGTGCAAGAATATCATAAAGAATTATTGATATTGTAATCAGTATTCATTTAAATAATAAATATTACAATTACTAAGAACTGTAAGTTTTTGTTTTGCAATTTCAGATTTTTTTTAGCTTTTTCTTCTTCTATAGTGAATCTAATTTGGTACCCTAAGAATTCACTTTTAATGTAATCTGCATAGAATCTTACCCATTTTCCTGGTGTACCTATTGTGGTTTCAGCTAAACAAGTATTTCTAATTTCTTATTTTTTATTTTGAACTAAGTCCAAGAAACTATTTTTTATAGATACCTGTCAAAGTATTTTCGATAAAGTTATATGCATCTTCTCTTTGGAGATTATAATTATAAATAGCTAGATTGTTTTCTATAGTCCATTTATCAATAATTTCTAGTATTTTTTTAAAACAAACTAAGTTTAAGTAAATACCATGTCCACTAATTGGTTCATGTGAACATTCCTTTGGGGTATAAGTGTGGGATAATAGTGTCTCAACTTCTAGCTAGTGGTATGTATTGTCTTGAGGTTGAAGTAGTGGATGATCCGATGCTACTAGTACTTGGTAAAGTAGTTGCCAGATATTTCAAGTGGACTATCTGTAGATGTCATTTATGGTGTGTTGTTCATAAATTGATGCTGATGTAAAACAGATATTAATTCATCTATCTCTTATGATTCATTGACATTTATGATTTCATTAATTCATATTGCTCCGTGTATATTACCTTTGTTGGGTGTTTGTATATTATTTTTTTTATTTGATGGATGTCAGGACAAATTTTTATGTGGTTTTATTTTTAGTAAATCAAATTTTGTACAGACACATTCGGTAGGTATGGCAACTGTGGAAATATTATTATTGAGAATTTGTTGATTGTCTAATATTCGCTTTCCTAATTCAGGTATATTACTAGTATTATTAGTCTAAAGAATAGGTTTATATCTTTTTTGTAATAAAGATTTAAATTTTTTAACTTTGTTATGTTGATTTTCATTTAGTTCCATAAATCACTGGTAGATATTTTGTTCGAAGGGGTTGAACTAAGAGCTAACTCATAGTGTTGTTTTATTATCATATAACTAGTTACTATCCATTCATTTAAGTTTCCTAATGGTGCTTTGAGATGGAAAATTTGTTCTTCTAGGAATTCTTCTAGTTGACTATTAGCAATATTGATTTTTAATAAATCTAGGAGTCATTTATATTCTTTATATAAATATTCTTTAGTAAAAATTATCCTATGGTTAACCCTTCTAAGTCTTGGCTTAGGTGTGCTTACTAATTGTTAGAAGTGTCTTATAATAAGGGGAGTCTAAGTGTCTAGAAGTCTTTTAAGTCTAAGATGGTAAGATTGAATCCACACTCCAAACGTGAGGTCAATAGGATCCATAGTGTTGCCCTTGGAGATAGATGATTGGAAGACCGACGCCAAGTTTCACATTATAGAGTTGGATACATCTTTCAATGCTTTGTTTGGGAGACCATGGATACATGAGAACAACATAGTTACATCCTTTCTACATCAGTGTATGAAGTTCATAAAAGGTGGGATCGTTTACTATGTAAAAGGAGATCTCAAGCCATTTACAGTTCACGAGGTTGGCATATATGAGGATGCGACTTACTACCACCCTCAAAATCAACAAGTCTATTCTCATAAAATTTGCTAAAGTTTAAAAAAAAAGAAAAGAAATAAAAAAAATAAAAAGAAAAGAAAAGAGAAAATGAAAAAATAATAAAAGGGAGCAAAAATAGACTTGGAGGAGGAAGTGGAGCCTAACATCATATTCCACCCACAGTTAGTTTCCCCATTCGAACATATGGGTAGGATGGCTTGACCTCCACTAAGTAGAGAAGAGGCCAGTTCAGAGGCAATCCTAGGGGTGGAAAACCTCTTTATTGGCCACCTAATAGAAGATATGTCCCTACTACCAGGAGTACACCTGCTATCCATTCAAACTTAGAATCTAGTTCATAGGATGAGTCTTATATGATTAACACACCAGCCAGATCTTCTTAGTAGTAGATTCCCTTGGAGATGACACTTGAGCCAGATAGCGTGAAGATTGGGCTCCAAAACAAAGCATAAGTGTATCCAAGTCTATATGTGAAACAATTAGGCATCAGTTGGGAACCTTATCTCTAACCCTAGTTTCCTCTTAAGAAGATGAGGGTTTGGTAGCTAAGGAAGCCCCTAAGTCATCCACAGTTGTGAAGAGTCAGAGGTTCTTTCTGGGAGCATCATTCTCAAGTCTTTAAGTTGATGTAGAACTTGAGGATGATTCATATAAAGATTTAATAGAATTACCTTTTGATTGGTACTTGCCTTGCGTTCATAATTTAGCAAAGATAGGTTAATCCCACATACTGACAAAACACAGACTACTCTGAAAGAATATAGAAGAACAAATGCAAAATCTCTCAATCAAGATCGGGACTAGGATTCGATACAGTGGGTCCAGTCGATGATGATGATTACTACTTAGTCATCATAAATCATTTAGAATCTGATAAGTTCTCTTCAAATCACATTAACTTATATGAGGAGGCTTAGAAACTTCAAATGATCTAGATGATTTTGAAGTCAAAGATGCATCGTCAAAGTTTGAAGAAGAGATCAAGTTAACCATCAATGAGCTCAAGGAAATAAACTTAGAAACTAAAGAAGATCCGCACCTGACAAACATCATTTCTTTGTTGAATGAAATTGAAACCAATGACTTAGTCAGGATATTGATTGATTTTAAGGACTGCTTTGTATAGAGTTATGAAGAGATGCCTGGGTGGCTCTTGAAATATCAGTCCATAAACTAGTAGTAGAGCCTACTACAAACCCTATTAAGCAAGCTTCTAGATGCATGCGATTACATAGAACAACATGCCACTTCTGAAGTTAAGAAACTGATCGATGCTCCCTTCATTTGAGAAGAAAAATACCCTACCTGGTTAGCCAGTGTCATCCCAGTTAATAAAAATATTGGCCAAACTCACATATGCATCGATTTTAGGGATTTAAATAAGGCATGTCAAAATAAATAAATTTTAACTACCAATCCCAGAGGTGATGGTGGACATTTTCACATCTCATACAGTCTTCTCTTTCATGGATGGCTCATCTAGATATAACCAAATATAGATGGCCCATAAATATGAAAGAAACACTACTTTTAGAACCCCGATCAAAATCTATTGCTACATACCAGCGGGCTATAACTTGAATCTTGACTAACTCATTCATCATCAAGTTGAGTGCATGTTGATGATCTCGTGGTAAAAAGTAGAGAAAAAGAAGACCATCTCTTTGACTTGAGATTAGTTTTTGAACAATTAAAATAATTTAAGCTCAAAATGAACCCCCTAAAGTGTGCATTCAGAGTAGCTTCAAGAAAATTCCTTGGGTTTATTGTCCTGCACTAGGAAATCAAAATTGATCTAAAGAAGATCAAGGCAATATTATAAATGCCCCCCGGCCCATAATGTTTTACTCAACTCAGATCATTCCAAGGGCAATTGGCATATCTAAGATGCTTTATATCGAACCTTTGAAGAAGATGTAAGCCATTCTCAGCACTTGTGAAAAAGGACACCAAGTTCAAGTGGGATGATAAGTGTGAGCATGCTTTCAAAAACATCAAGCATTACTTGATGATGCCACCGGTTCTATCACCTATCTTGGGCAAGGAGCTCATACTTTAGACTATTGCGTTAGATGACTCCCTTAGTGCTTTGTTGGTCCAAGCCAATGATGAAGGGAAAGAAAATGCACTCTACTACCTCAGCCATTTTCTAATCTATTAATTATCCACCCATTGAGAAGCATTGCCTAGCTTTAATCTTTGCATCCCAAAAGCTACAACACTACATGCTTTCTCATAAGGTGAACTTGATCTCTAGGATCAATACACTATAGTATCTCATGATATGACTGATGCTATCTGGATGGCTAGCACGATGGTCCATGATCCTCTCACAGTGTTTCATTACTTTCTTACCCTCCATGCAAAGGAAAGAACAAGTTGAATTTCTTAGCACACCCACTTCTTCTCTTAGTGATGATCACCTCGATGAACAAATCATGAACTTGGGGGATATTAGAATTCACTCTGGGAGATGTACTTTGATGGTTTTTCTAAAAGAGGAGAAGAACCATAATCTACTATTTCAAGAAAGGTAGGGTTCTCTTAACTGACCATGATGTGATGAGATTCTCATATTATCCAATCCTTGCACAACAATGAAATATGAGCCTCATTACCGAGTCCTATTATTCTAAGCATCCAAAGCATCAATATTTTTGGAGATTCACAACTAGTTATCAACCAGATCATTGGGTCCTATAAGGTTATAATGCCCAAGCTCCATCACTACCATAAGTACACCATGCAGTTGTTGGCCCAAATCCTAGAGGTTGCCATTTATAAGATTCCTCGAGGAGAGAATGTCGTAGCATATGCTTTATCCAAGCTTGCTAAGGAGTTGGCATGTCCAGAGGATGAGGCAATATCAATAAAGGTCCAAATTAGACAAGTCTTATCCCTTATTGATATTGAACTCATCAAAAAGTAGTCTCTTAAAGGGGAGGTGCCATTGCCAAGAAGGTCAAGGAGTTAGATTGAAGGAAACCATTCATGGATTACTTAAATAAAGGCAAAATATCTCAAGAGAAGTCCCAAGGCAATCAGATGAAGCAAAGAGCACTTTCCTAAACTCTTATGGATGGTCTTGTTTCGGTGGTCTTTCGATCATATGTGGTTATGTTATTTAGATAAGCACAAAGCCCATAATATCGTGATCAAGGTACACTCAAGATTATGTGGAGCCAACCAATCCTGTTCAAAGATGAAAGACAAGATCAAGAGACTAGGATACTACTGGCCATCGATGATCAAAGATTGCATGGATATGGCTAGGTGATGCCACCAATATCAAATACATGGTGTGGTCCTACACCAACCACCCAACATTCAACATCCTACATTGGCCTCATGGCTATTCGAGTGTTGGGGTACCAACATAGTGGGTCTAATTGATCCTTCTTCTTCTAATAGTCATCGATTCATCTTAGTTGTTACTAACTACTTTTTTAAATGTGCAAAGGTGATTATGCTCAATGAGGTCACAACTCAGCATGTGCTCTAGTTTTTTAAGAACCATATCATATATAGTGTTGAATACCTCAATGAATTATATCTAATAATGGTATTGCATTCAAGAGCACTGAGATCAGCTACTTTGCCCAGAGATATAGTATGGATTGGAGATATTCTACCATCAACTACCCAAGTCAAAAAAATAGTAAAAGCCTTCAACAAAACTCTCATCCAAATACTGAAGAAGGAACTCGACAACAACAAGAGACAATGGCATGAGCAATTAGTTGAAGCATTGTGGGCCAATCACACCACATATAAAACTCCAACTCAGTCTACTCCTTTTTTCTTAGTGTATGGGTCCGAAGCCATTCTACCATTAGAAGTCAATACCCATCATTAAGGATAGCTGTGGGTAGCAAGATCACAACAGAGCATAACGTCAAGTTACAGTTAGAAGAACTCAAAGGTTTGGAGGAGATACGCCTGCGGGCATGCCAAAACCTCAAATTGTATAAAGGTAAAATGACTCAAGCTCATAAGAAGTTGGTTCTTTCTAGAGATTTTCAAGTAAGAGAGTCTATTTTAGTTCTAAGGAAACCAATTATTACTCGTTGTAAGATGGGAGGCAAGTTTGAACCCACTTGGGAAGGCCCTTTTGCCATAAAGAATGCCTACCAAAGAGGATCTTATCAGCATATTAATCATAAGGGAGAGTGCCCAATGCTTCCAATCAATGGGCTTTACTTAAAGAAATATTACAAATTATGTTTAAAAATAATAATAATCAATGAAAATTTCATTTCGAATTCAACCTCTTCCATGTTGAAAGTATTCTTGTTTGTGAATTTACCATGATGTGTTTAAGGTAGATGTAAGGAACCTGAGTGGCATCCTATCCTCCATCGACATAACACAAAGACAAACTACACACAAGCATATAAAACAAATGGATAAATTTTATCGCGGGCAACTTTGAGTTGAGATAACTCCCCCAATGGCACTCACTCAGTAACTACTCTAGGTCGGACTAATGTGCTATCCTGCTAGTGTGTCACCCTAGTGATCTTTTTGCTTTGGAGGATGTAAGTCTGCTACACTTTCCTTCCTTACTTGGCCACCGCACATGAACGTTGTTTGGTAGTTTTTACATGGCGTAAGCTACCTTATGTTAGAAGCAACCCGCTTTCTTTCTTCTTGGATTAGCCTTCATGAGGTCAAGTATATTTGAGATTTAGGATAAGTCCCCATCCCTCCTTACTACTTCAAGTTTGGGTCCACCTTTCCTCGGGCCTACGCCAGAACGCTATAGGTCGAACATTTATCCGCAACACTATCCCGATAATCAGTTTTGCTTAGAAAGTTGTAAGCCTACATGATTTCTTTCTAGATTGATTGTTGCACACCGACGGGCACCATAGGTTTGGTTGGTTCTCACTATGCTGACCAATACACCTTAGGTTGGTTGGTTCTCGTATCTTTTTATAGATGTAAGTCTGCTATGCTTTCTCCTTGAGTTGGCCACTGTATACTTATAGGCTTTCTTTTCTAGGGCTCAGGATAATGACCTTAGCAGCACCTCCCCAGTGGGCACTATATTTGGATCACATCCTTTGCAATTCCATTTAGACACTACCCAGGTTACTATCGGATTGGACAGTTCCCCTTTCCTAGTAACCACCATGGGTTGGAGAATCCATCTTGTGGATTTATAGATTCTCCATTGGTCTAGTAAATCTAAGTTAGGTTAAGGTTGACATAGCCCCTTCTCAGTGTGGTCCCTCAGACCAATACAAATATATAAAATATATATATATATTCAATGAGGACACCTGGGTACATTTTTTCAAGCAGACATCCTATCTTTAGGGTAGTGTTAGTGAAAATCCCTATAGGAATTCCCTGGCTACTCTTAAGATGATATAAGTCCCCAGCAGCATTCACTCAATAGTCACCCCTAAGTCAAGTTCATTTGTGCTACAGTCACACCAATGATTGTTTAGAAGATGTAAGTCTCAATACCTTCTTCCTAGCACCATTATACACGAAAGGCAACCCCTTAGGTTGGCTAGCTCTACCACCATAGAGACTAACCCTTTGGATTTGTAAATCTGAGATAGGACAAGTGCAATATAGCCCCTTCTTAGTGAGTCCATCGCACACTAACATGGTCTATAAATTAAATCTATCAAATTTTACTGAGCTCACATCCACAGTGAATATACCCTCAATTCAAAATCAAACTAAACTAAACAAACCATATCAAATCACATGAATTGAAGATAAATTAATCTGATTACTTTTCAGTTGACATAAGTCCCAAGCGGCATTCTCTAAGTAGTCACCCTAGGTTAGGTTCGATTTATTGTGCATCCAACAGGTCACCCCAGTTGTTCCTCACTTTAGAAGATGTAGGTCTACTATGCCTTCTTCCTAGCATAGCCACTGCACACTAAAAGGAAACCCCTCAAGTTGGATAGCTCTACCCTATAGCCGGTAGACAATCCCTTTGGATTTGTAAACCTGAGGTAGGTCAAGGCTGATATAGCCCCTTCTTAATGGGTCCATCACACACTGACAAGGTCCATACATTAACTCAGATTAAATTAAACCTAATCTAATTTTACCTAGTGGAGTTAAATCACACCCTTATCCCAAGTGGATCCCTAAATAATATATAAATAAGTCAAGAAAATAAATCAAATTCAAAACCAACCTCCCTAGTGGAGCCAAATTAAACCAACTCCCCAGTAGAGTCTAAATCAAAGAAATCTAACCAAACTCTTATCCCCAATAGATACATCCCCAAATAAATCTATGAAATCAAACTTAGATCCTAATCCCCTACGGATAGCCCAAACCTGCTTCCATAGGTAAAGGTTCATATACCTGATCCCTAGTGAACTCGAGCCCATATCTGTAGTAGATATGCCTTCAAATCAATTAAACAAAATAAATTAAAGTCGATTCGATCTTAATCCTTGTGGATTATAGATTCTTATCCATAGCGGATCTTCTTTCCACAAATTATATAATCAAATCAAATTCAAACCTTATCACCAACAGATTTTCTTCTTCTATGCCCTCGACATAGACCCCTCACATGTCATGTCCAATGCATGTGTGATCCCCTAGATCTCTCTCCATGTCTTTGACATGGAATTCTCATCAAATCTTATTTCTTCTCTTATGCACACCTTTAATACTTCAACCAAAAGCCTAATAATGTGTTCATTAAAATTACATCATCTTAACATTATAATCAACATTTTATGATTTATGATGGTGCAAGCTCAAACTAACTATACAATATCATGCTAAACATATTATAGTGTGAATTTACACACTATATTATATTATAATATATGATGTTATATTATAATTTGCTATAATATAATATATTGTCTAACATTACACCTCATTAGAATCAGTTAAAAGGAACAAATAATAAAATTTTTTCAAAATATGAATAATGGTCATTTTGGATGTAAAATTATTATTTTTATATTAGAAATGGTATAAAATAGCATAATTTTTGTGTTACTTCTTGGTGTGTGCTGTGAATTTGACCATATTCTTCCATCTCAACCTTCAAATTAACATTTTTGTGAGTTTTGGCCCAATGTATTATAACAAAAGTAAAAAATACTAAAATGTACAATAACATTTAGTAACACATCACCACATTCATATATATGTGAAGTTATATTGTTAAGTACATTATATTTTAATATGCTTTCATATAATATGTTATCTTACATTACACCTTAAAATGAATCACTTTAAGCAAAAAATCTATAAAATTTGGTTAAAAAATGAACATTTATTTTGAATGCAAAATTCCATCCTTTTGATTAAATGACACACCATAGCACACCCCCAATGATATTCCCTAAAGCTTACCTTAAATTAGGCCAAATCCCATCATCTCAGCCTATAAATAAGTATTTTTATGATTTATGCTAGTACAAACTCTACTACATCATACTATAACAATCTAAAATATGCTAAACAACAAGTAGTAATACATAATAGTATGCTATAATGCATGATGCTATATTATGTTATGCATCCTATATTATAATACACTATAACATATTATATTTAATTATATTGCATATCACATCACAATGGGTTGCTTAAGATAAAAAATCATAAAATTAGTCAAAACAATAAAAAACTATATATTTTATTCGTATCATTTACATATTTTAAATTAAAATAATATATTATGATGTCATGCTATCTCTATTATGAATTTGGCCAAATTCTACCATTTTAAAGTCTAAATCAACATTTTTATAAATAATGCTAGTGTAGGCTCGACTACATGATTGTGAAACACTAAAAGAATCTAAAATGCGTAGAACAATATATTATGATATATGATGTTATACTATGCTACAACATATAATATTTATTTTGAATATAAAATATTACTTTTTAGAATACAAGTGGCGTAGCACACCTTTGGTACTATAACCTAATTCCCACTTCAAATTTAACAAATTTCATCATCTAATTTATTAATCAATATTTTATGATTTATATTAAAATAGACTATAGGGCACAATACCATAATATACTAAAACATTTCAAAACACCTTATAACATCCAAAAACACATCACTAGATGCTCAAATATATGATGTTACATTATACTATATATGGTATTATAATATGATTTAGGGTTAGGGTTTAGGGTATTCAAATCTCTACTAGTCAAGGGAAAGCCTCTTGAAGACATTTTCTTTAGCTACCATAACTATGTTATGATTAGGTCATTCTTTAGATCTACTCCTAATGAAATCTTTATTCATGTTTTATGGTTTAAGGTTTAAGGTTAGGGTTTAGGTTTAGTTTAGTTGGGTTAGTTTAGTTTAGGTTTAGTTTAGGGTTTTAGGGTTTAGGTTTTAGGGTTTTAGGATTTAGTTTAGGGTTTAGGTTTGTTTTAGGCAGGGTTTGTGTGGGTTTAGGGTGCAAGGTTTAGGTTTAGGTTTAGGGTTTAGTGCTTAGATTTTAAGTTTTAGGTGTGGTTAAGGTTTATTTTTTTATTTTTTTTATTTTTTTATTTTTTTTTTTTTTTATTTTTTTTATTTTTTTATTTTTTTTGGGTTCATGGTTAGGGTTTAGAGTTTAGGGTTTAAGGTTTAGGGTTTAGGTTTAAGGTTTAGGGTTTAAATTTTAGTTTAGGATTTAGGGTTTAAGTTTTTTTTAACAAAGAATGAATTCAAACTCAACATTTCTTTTTCAATTTCATCAACCAAGTAGCACACTAAGGTTTTCAGGACACAAGCAACAACATAGATCAAAAATAAGCACCCATAGAGCAAATCAAAAACTCTAGAAAAGTAGAACCATCTCTACTATAATGATGCAATTCCATAAGCAATAGATCAAATTGGTTGTTGTTCAGTTTCTCCAATTCCCATCAGAACCACCGCCTCTAGTAGTTGGATTCAACAATATATCCCCGATCTCTCCCTCTACCACCAATGCAGCTATAAACTCCATCACTCCTCCTGCCTCCATAAACACCAATGCTCTGACCACCACCTCCATACCTACCAATACCTCCAGATCCCTCACCACCAATGTGATAATCATCATCTCCATCTTTTCCTCCACCGCTAGATCTAGACTTAGCCTGGTTATGGTGATGTTCCTGCCATCAAGTTTTTCCCATTCTTGGGGTTTATGGTTAATTTAGTGTTTAGGGTTTAGGCTTTAGGCTTTAGGGTTTAGAGTAGTATGTTTTATGGTTTAGGGTTATAGGAGTTAGAGTTTAGGGTTTAAAGTGTAGGGTTTAGTGTTTAGGGTTTAGGTTTTAGGGTTTAGGGTTTAGTATTCAGAGTTTATGTTTTTTAGGGTTTAGGATTTAGGGTTTAGGTTTTAGGTTTAGGGTCTAAGTTTTAGTTTAGGGTTTAGGGTTTAAGGTTATTTTTAACAAAGAATGAATTCAAATTCAACATTTCTTTTTTTTATTTCATCAACCAGGTAGCACACCAAGTTTTCCAAGACACAAGCAATGACATAAATAAAGAACAAGCACATAGAGCAAATCAAAATCCCTAGAAAAGTAGAACCATCACTACTATAATGACAAAGTTCCATAAGCAATAGATCGAATTGGCTGTTGTTCTATTTCTCCAGTTCCCATCAGAACCATCGCCACCTCTCGAGTAGTGGGATTCACCAACATATCCTCGATCTCTCCCTCTAGCACCACCGCTGCTATAACCTTTGTCGCTCCTCCCGCCTCCATAACCACCACTGCTCTGACCACCACCTCCATACCCACCAACACTTTCAGATCCCCCACCACCAATGCAATAACCATGGTATCCAAAGATTACCCCAGCCATTCTGCTGGATCTGGTGATTTTCCGTCACAAGTTTTTTCCCATTCTTAGGGTTTAGGTTACTTTAGGGTTTAGCTAGGTTTAGGGTTTAGGTTTGTGGGGTTTAGGGTTTATGGTTTAGGTTTAGGGAGGGTTTGGGGTTTAGGGTTTAGGGTTTGTGTGGGTTGTAGATTTAGGGTTTAGGATTTAGGGTTTTAGGGTTTAGGGTTTAGGGTTTAGGGTTTAGGGTTTAGTATTTAGGATTTAGAGTTTTTTTTAATGAAGAAAACATGTTGGTTTATGTTTATTTAGTTTTTTTATTCTATTTTTTTATTTATTTGAGTTTATTTTATCTTTTATTTTTATTTAGTTTATTCTTTTCATTTTAGTTTATCTTTTAGGTTTAGGTTTAGGTTTATGTTTATAATTAGTTTAGTTTTATTTTATTTTATTTTAGGTTTAAGTATTTTATTTTAGTTTTAGGATTTTATTTTATTTTGCAGTTTAGGTTTATTTTTTATTTTAGTTTAGTTTAGGATTATTTCATATTATTTTATTTAGTTTAGGTTTAGTTTAGTATTTAGGTTGGTTAAGTTTAATATTTTAGTTTATTTAGGTTTAGTCATTTATTTTATTTTTTATTTATTTTTAGGTTTAGGTTTTTTAGTTTAGGGTTTGGGTATTTATTTATTTTAGGTTTTATTTTTTTGGTTTATTTTTATTTAGGTTTTATTTAGTTTTATTTTAGTTTATATATTTATTATTAGTTTATTTATTATTTAGGTTTTATCCATATATTTTAGTGTTTGTTTATTTATCTCATTTTAATTTTTTATTTTATTTATTTAATCAGGTTTAGGTTTAGTTGATATCATGAATTATTTATTTTATTTCTTTATCTTTATTTGTTTTAGGTCCGTGCCTAGGCTTTAGGGCCTAGGGCCCAGGGGTCAGGCCCAGGGTTAGGCTCAGGGCCCAGGATCAGGCTGAGGACCAGGGCCCAGAGCCCAGGTTAGTGGCCCAGTGCTTAGACTCATGGCCTATGTTTGAGGGCCTAGGGCCTCAGTCTGGGGTCTGGGGTCAGAGTAGGGCCTGGGCCTTCACCAGGGCCTTAGTGCTCAGCCAGGGCCTTAGGTCAGGCCCAGGGCCTTGTGGGCCTTGGATCAGGTCAGGGCCAGGGCCTAGGGTCAGGGTTAGGGTCAAGATCTAGGGCCTGGATCTTGCAGCCCAGGGGTCACTGCTTCTGGCTATGGTTTCAAATAAAACCCAAGTTTTAGGGCCATTTTAGTTAATTTTTTATCTTTAGCTCATTTTATTTTTTTATTTTTTATTTAGTGAATTTTATTTTTATTTATTATTTATTTTTTACTTATCTTAGTAGGTTTTATTTTAATTTATTTAGGTTTAGGTTTAAGTTTATGTTTATTTTTAGTTTAATTTTTATTTTATTTTTAGGTTGTTTGATTTTTTTAATTTAGGTAGTTTAGGATTTTATTTTATTTTAGATTTAGGTTGTGGTTTTATTTTAAATTTATTTTGTTTTATTTTAGTTTAGGTTTAGGTTTAGTTTATTTTATTTTATTTAATTTAGTTTAGTTTTAGGTTTTATTTATTCTAGTTTAGTTTATTTTAGTTTAGGTTTAGATTTATTTTACTTTGTTTATTTTAGGTTTATGTTTTTTTAATGTTTAGGGCTTTGGCTTTATTTTTTTTATTTTTAGGTTTCATTTTAGGTTTATTTTTTAGGTTTACATTTTTATTTAGTTTTTATTATTATATTTTAGGTTTATTTTATTTTTATTTTACGTTTAGTTTATATTTTATTTAAGTTTTTTTTTTTTAGGTTTATTTTATTTTTTTAGTTTATTTTAGGTTTTTATTCATTTTTTTAGTTTAGTTTTTATTTCATATTTTATTTTCTTTTTAGGTTAAGGTTTAAGTTTAGGTTTTATTTTGCTTTAAGTTTTATTTATTTAGTTTAGTTTATTTCTTATTTATTTTAATTTAGATTTTATTTTGGTTTTAGTTTATCTTATGTTTTATGTTTATTTTTTTTTTTAGTCAATTTTATTTTATTTTATTTTAGTTTAGGTTTTTTTTTTTTATTTTAGTTTATTTTGTAGGTTTAGTTTTATTTTATTTTTTATTTTATTTTAGTTTATTTTTATTTTTTTATTTAGTTATTATTTTATTTAGGTTTTTAATCTTAGTTTATTTTATTTTTTTAATTTAATTTAGGATTTTTATTTATTTTATTAGTTTAGTTTTAATTTTTATTATATCTTTATTTTTAGGTTAGGGTTTAGACTTTTTAGGTTTTAGTTTTAGTTTTTTATTTATTTCATTTTATTTTATTTTATTTTAGTTTATTAGTTTAGGTTTGTTAGTTTATCAGGGTCCAGTCACATCTTGGCTCTAGTGCCTTCCCAGTTAGGGCCTGGGGCCCAAGGCCTGTTTGCCCAGTGATCAGTCTGGCCTTGGGCTCAGGCCAGGGCCCATTTGCCCAGGGCCTAGGGCACAGTGGCCCAGAGCCCATGGCCTAGCACTGGCCCAGGTCATCCTGGCCCAGTGCCTTGGCCTGTGGTCCCAACCCCAGGCTGCCTCAGGCTCAGGGCCTTGTGGTCAGGCCTGTGTGGCCCAGGTGAGCCCAGTGCTCAGCCTCAAGATCTAGGGCTTGGGATTCTGCCCAGGGTCAGACACTCAGGTCAGTAGGGGCCTGGGCTGGCCAGGGCCTATTTGTGCCTCTGGCCTTCTTTATTTTGGCCCAGTGCCCCTGGCCTAGCCTGCCTCAGGGCCTGGGCTCAGGCCTGGGATCTAGGGCCCCATCCAGGCACAGGGTCAGTGTTCAGGGCCCACACTCCAGGCATGCTGCCTAGGTCAGGTCATCTTGTGGTTTTTCCTGAACTAGAGCCTGGGCCCAGGGTTCCAGAGTCTGGCCTAGGGCCCAGGTTTGACTAGTGTCAGGCATGGAGCCCAGTCTTGGCCTTTTAAAACCAAGCAACAACCATGGCTGGCTATTAGCCATTATACTCCATAGCTCAGCTCTTGTGTTGGCCAAGGGCCTAGGGCCTGGCCCAGTATAGTTTAGGGCCCACTTATGGCTAGGGTCTATGGTTTGTGGATTGGGCCCATAGCCAGTTGGCCTAGGGCCTGTGGCTCAAGGCCCAGCCTATTTATCTTTGTGTCATGTTATTTTATTTTATCTTTGAGCCTTTTAAATTTAGGGTTTAGATTTTATTTTATTTTATTTATTTTAAGTTTATTTTATATTTACTTTATTTTATTTAATTTAGGTTTATTTTATTTTTTATGTTTATTTTTATTTTATTTGTTTTATTTTAAGTTTATTTTATTTTTAGTTTATTTTAGGTTTTATTTATTAATTTTTTAGTTTTATTTTATCTTTTATTTATGGTTTTAGTTTAGGTTTAAGTTTTAAGTTTTAGTTTATTTTATTTTATTTTATTTTTTATTTAATTTATTTTATTTTATTTTATTATTTGTCTGGGTTTCTTTTTATTCTGGCTTACTTTTAGGTTTAAGTTTATTTATTTTAGTTTAGTTTTATTTATTTTAGGTTTATGTTTATTTTATTTTGTTTATTTTAGCTTTAGGTTTTTTTATTATTTTAGTTTATTTTTAGTTTTAGGTTTAGGTTTATGTTTTATTTAAATTTGAATTTATTTAATTTAGATAATTTTATTTTATTTTACAATTAGTTTTATTTTTTTTTTAGGTTTTATTTTGGTTTATTTATTTAGTTTATTATTTTATTTATTTTATTTATTTCTTTCATTTTTTATTATTTTATTTTTAGGTTTTAGCTTTGTTTTTAGTTTTAGTTTTATTTTATTTTGATTTTATTTAGTTTAGTTTTTAATTTATTTTATTTTGGTTTTATTTAGTTTAGGTTTTGTGGTTTGGGGTTTGTTTTAGGGTTTGAATATTTATCTTTAGTTTAGTTTTAGTTTAGTTTTATGTTTTATTTTATTTATCTATTTTAGTTTTCTTTTAGTTTGGGGTTTTAGTCATTTTTAGTTTAAATTTATTTTTTTATTTTTTATTTTATTTTAGGTTTATTTTTTATTTATACACTAGTTTAATCTTATAAATTTTTAGGTTTGTTATCTCAGTATGTTTAATCATCTTATAGTTATTTTATCTTATTGGTAGGGCCCAGTCAGTTTTATTTTATCTGGGTCATTTATATTTTAACCTTGATAGCCTAGGCCTTGGCCTGTTCAGGCCTGGCCCAGGCTCAGGCCTGTGTGGCCCAGTGGCCCAGGCCAGTTGCAGACCCAGTGGTCCGTGGCCCAGGGCTGGGATCAGGCCTGTGAGTAGGGCCTAGGGCCTAGCCAGCCCAGGTCATCAGGCCTAGGGGCCTGTGGGACTGTGAGCCTTGTGATAGCTCAGTCTGGGCTCAGTTTAGGCCTAGGCTCAGGGCCTAGGCCCAGGCTACTGTCCCAGCCTGTTTCAGGGACTCAAGACTGGTCAGGGCCTGTGACAGGGTCAGCCCCAGCCTGTGCCTGTGTGGCCTAGCCTAGTGGCCTAGTGTCAGGATAGGCTCAGCCTGGGGTAGGGTTTTAAAAAAAACACAGGTATTTAGTTCATTTAGTTTACCATATCTATCAGTTTATCATTATTTAGTTCATTTATCTTAGCAGTGATTTTAGTTTATCTTAGGTCATGGTGTTATTTTAGTTTAATTATTTTTATTTTATTTTAAGGTTTATTTTATTTTTAGCTCATCTTGATTTATTTAGTTTATCTTATATCATTATTTATTCATTAGGTTTAATCTTTGATTATTTTATCTTACTAGCTCAGTTTATTTATTATTTAGCCCATGTCTGATCTTTAACTCATTTTAGTCAGCCGAGGCCTTATGCCCAGGTTGGTTTATGGCCTAAGGGCCTAGTCCATTTAGGGCCCAGGGCCCACCTCACAGTTTAGGGCCTTTTTGGGAAGGCCTGGCCTTTCTCTGGTTGTGGCCCAGGGCTCAGGGCCCAGTGGCTCTGTGGCCTAGGGTCATTAGGGTGCAGACTCCAGGCTCAGAACCTTGCTCATAGCCTTTCAGTAGGCCCAGGCCCACTGGCCTGTGGCCCAGTTGGGGCCCAGTGGCATGTGGCCCAGGGCTCAGGGAGGTCAGGCCTGCTAGCTTCAGCCCCATTCAGTTGGGCCAGTGAACCCTGTCAGTTAGGGTGCAGGCTTGGCCTTGATCAGGGCCTGCTCAGAGCTCATATCTTTCTCAGTGCAGTAGGGGCTCAGTCAGCTTGTGCCTAGGCAGTGTGTTAGGGTCCGTGGTCAAGGCACATCAGGCTCATGGCCAGGGCTCAGGTCAGCTTAGGAACGGGGCCTAGGGCCTAGATCTTTATTTAACGAGGTCAGATGCCTAGTTGGGGTTGTCTTTTTTAAAAAAATCAAAACCGACAAGTCAGTTATTTAGTTTATATTTATCTGGGCCTTTGTTTAGTTTTATCTTAATGTATTTATTTTAGTTTAGGATCTTTTACTTTAGAATCATGTAAGTTTATTTTTAGTTAGTTTACTTTTATTATTTTTATGTTTAAGTATTTTATTTTATTTTATCCTTTTTATTTTATTTTTTTAGGTTTAGTTTAGGTTTATTTTAGATTTTTTTTTAGTAGTTTATATTTTAGTTTATTTTATTTTATTTTTTAGTTTAGTTTAGGTTGTTTTATTTATTTTAGTTTAGCTTATTTTAGTTTTGTTTTATGTTTATGTTTATTTTTTTTTTTGTTTAGGTTTTTTTTAGTTTATGGTTTAGATTTCATTTTTTATTTAGGGCTTTTTTAAAATTAAGTAAACTGGTACATCTAAGTTTATTTAGTTTATTTTATATTTTTATTTAGGTTTATTTTTATTTTTATTTAATTTAATTTATTTATTCTATGTTTATTTATTTTAATTTAGAATTTTTATTTTAGCTTCTTTTTTAGGTTTAGGTTTATGTTTATGTTTATTTTTAGTCTTTTGTTTTATTTTATTTTTTTAGGTTTAGATTTTATTTTTATTTTATGTTTATTTTTTATTTATTTAAAGTTTTATTTTATTTTATTTTAGGTTTATTTTATTTTATTTCACGTTTAGTTTTAATTTTAGTTTATTTGATTTTTTAATTTAGTTTTGAATTATTTATTTTATTTTAGTTTAGTTTTATTTTTATTTTATCTATCTAATTTAGTTTAAGTCTCAGTTTAGGTTTAGTTAGTTACATCATTTAATTAGGTTTTCATTTTATTTATTTTATCTTTTGGCCTGATTTTAAGGCCTTTAGGGTAAGCCTTTTTTAGGTTTGTAGGCCTGTGGTTCACCCTTTAGTCTCATTCATGTAGGTCCAGAGTTATTTCCCGGGTTTAGGGGTCAGCCTAGGCCTAGGCCTGGGCTGCCTGTGGCTCAGGGCCTAGGGCTCAGGGCCAGGTTGTGAGTCCAGGGTAGAGTTAAGGATTTAGGGTCAGCAGTGTGGCCCAGGCCCATGGCCCAGGTCTCAGTCCTTAGTGGCCCAGGGCTCCAGGCCCAGTCAGATCAGTGGCCCAGGGCCCAGCCTGAGCCCAGTGCTCAGCCCAGGCCTCAGTTAGGCCGCCCAGCTCATGTCAGATCAGGGCTCAGGGCCCAGGGCTCAGGCCTATCCCTCACTCAGGGTGCCTGGCTCCAGGGCCCAAGGCCCACACCCAGGGCCCAGGGCCTGCCCAGGGCAGTGTGTCTGCCCAGCTCATTCAGGCCCAGCCTGTAGGGCACAAGGCCCAGTGCCTGGGGCCCAGGGCCTAGTGGCCCAGGGCCTCAGAGCCCAGGGCCCAGGGCCTAGGGCCAGGGGCTCAGAGCCCAGTTCCAGGGCCTGCTTGTGGTCAGCCTATGGTCCAGGTCTGTGGCCTGGTCAGAGTATTGGCCTAGTGGTCAGGCCTAGGCCTGGGCCTGGTTGGCCTGGGCAAGTCAGGGCTCAGTGGTTTAGGGCCTGGTCATGGCCTAGATCAGGTTTAGGCCAGTTTAGGTTTTTAAATAAGCAAACCTTGCACGCTTGGTTTATTTAGTTTATTTAGTTTTATCCTCATTTAGGTTTATTTTATTTTATTAGTTTATTTATTTATCGATTTTTTATTTTTTTTATTTTAGGCCTTCTCAAGATTTATTTTAGGTTTAATTTTTATTTTAGATTTTATCTTTTATCTTTTATTCACTTAGTTTTATCTACTCAGGTTTTAATTTTATTTATTTATTTTATATTTTAGTTTTTATTTTATTTATCTTTATTTTAGCTTTAGCTTTATGTTTTATCTTTAATCCATTTTAAGTTTAGGCTCATGTTTAGGGCTCAGGCCTTGTAGGCTAATCACTCCAGTACCCAGGGCCCAGGTGGCGGCCCAGGGCCCAGGGCCCAGTGCCCAGCTGTGGCCTTTTCTTAGGCCTGGGCTGGCATTCCTGTTTTGGCTGGCTTCACCTTCTAGGGCCCAGGCCTGGGCCCAGCCCAACCCAGGACTCAGTGGTCAGCCCAGTCTGGCCTGGAGCCTCATGGTTGGGTCTTATGGCTCATGGCCTAGGGCACAGCATTTAGGATCAGTGGCCTAGGTCAGTGGCCTGGGGCCAGGGGGCTACTGTATTCCTTGGGCCTTGTGAACCCGTGGCATCCTAGTCCAGTGGCAAGAATCAAGGGCCTCAGAGCTCAGGGCTTTTTCACTCAGGGCCTAGGCATGGCCTAGCGCCTAAAGCCTAGCCCAGCCTCAGCCTTAGGGCCTAGGGCCTGTCTAGGGCCCACACCTGTGATCCATGGCCCAGGGCTTCAGTGGTGGCCTGGGGGTTGGGCCTAGAGCCTAGTGGCCCAAGGCAGGCCCAGCCCAAGATCCAGCTAGTCATGGGTCTTGGCCTTTTACCACAAACCCGACAGTTAGCTCATTTAGTTTTTAACATTTTATTTAGTTTAGTTTAGTTTTATTTATGTCATTTTATTCTAGTTTAGGATTTTATTTTAGTCATTTTATTTAGGTTTAGTTTATTTTAGTTTAGTTATTTTATTATATTTTAGTTTAGTTTTATTTTTATTTGGTTTTTAGGTTTTGATTTTATTTTTAGGTTTAGTTATAGGTTTTTTATTAGGTTTATTTTAGGTTTATTTTTTTTTATAGGTTTATTTTTTAGTATTTTATTTTATTTTAGTTTAGGTTTAGTTTAAGTTTAATTTTTTTAGGTTTAGTTTAGTTTTATTTATTTTATTTTAGTTTATTTTAGTTTTGGTATGTTTATGTTTATTTTATTTGTTTCTTTTAGTTTTATTTTATTTTTATTTGTGGTTTTTAAATTAAGTAAACTAGTTTTAGGATTATTTAGTTTATTTTATATTTTATTTAGTTTATTTTTATTTTATTTAATTTAGTTTATTTATCTATGTTTATTTATTTTAGTTTAGGATTTTATTTTAGTATATTTTTTTTAGGTTTATTTATGTTTATTTTTTATTTTTTAGTTCTTTATATTTATTTTATTTTATTTTTAGATTTAGGTTTTATTTTTTTTATTCTGTTCTTATAGGTTTATTTTAAGTTTAGGTTTTTTATTTTATTTTAGGTTTATTTATTTTATTTACGCTTAGTTTTATTTTATTTTTATTTTAAGTCTTTATCTTTTAATCTTTAATTTAGTTTAGATCTTATCTTTTATTTTAGTTTAGTTTTATTTTTATTTTATTTTATTTAGGCTTAGGTTTAGGCCCAGGTTTTAGCATGTGGTTTATTTTATTTAGGTTTAGTATTTTATTTATCCATTTTATGACTGATCTAGTTTCTAGGCCTTGTGGTAGGGCTCATGGCCTAGTGGCTCTGTGTTGGCCTTTGGCTTACTTTATGGTCCAGAGTTATATCATGGCCTAGTGGCTCAGGTAGGCTCAGTGGCCTGCCCAGGGCCTGCCTGGCCTGTGGGGCCCAGGCCCAGTGGCTCAGGCCTTAGGGCCTAGGGCTATCATTCATACTGCAAGCCAGATCCAGGTCAGAGTCACTGGGCCTGACGATCAGGCCTCAGGTCAGGGCCCAGGGCCAGGGCCCAGGCCTAGCCAGGCCTGTGCCTGGGCCTTGGCCCCAGGTCACAGGCCTAGTGGCCAGCCCAGTGCTGGCCTCATGGCTCAGATTGGGGGCTCCTCAGCCTTAGGGGCCGTCAGATGGCCCAGTGGCCCAGGGCCCAGCGCCCATCTATCACTAGGGCCTTGGGGTGGCAGTGGCCTGGGGCCCAGGTTTTAGATCCAGGGCCTAGCCCAGGTCAGCTGTCAAAGATCAGCCTAAAGCCTAGCTGGCTCATGGTCTAGCGCTCACCATCTCAGACCCAGGGTCCAGTGCTCCTAAGGTCAGGCTTAGAGCCTGTGGCTCAGATGGCGCCTGATCTGGCCTGGGCTCAGGTTTACCAAGCAAACCCAGGCTTTAGTTTATTTATTTAGCCTATTTTATATCTTTATTTAGGTCATTTTTATCTTTTATAGTTTAGTTTAGTTTGTTTATTCGCCAAGATTTTATTTTAGTTTATTTTGCATATGTTTAGGTTTATGTTAATTTAGTTTAGTTTTATTTTACTTTATTTTTAGGTTTAGATTTATTTTATTTTTTTTGTTTAGGTTTTTTATTTTACCTTTTAGGATCAGGTAGGTTTTATTTTAGGTTTATTTTTAGGTTTTATTTTAGTTTAGATTTAGGATTTTTAGTTTATTTTATTTTATTTAGTTTACGCTTAGGTTTAGGTTTAGTTTATTTTAGGTTTTTTTTAGATTTTATTTATTTTAGTTTAGTTTATTTTAGTTTAGGTTTAAGTTTATTTTATTTTTATTTTTGGTTTAGGATTTTTATTTAGTTAAGAGATTAGATTTTATTTTTTATTTATTTTTATATTTTAATTTTAGGTTTATTGTTTAGATTTAAGTTTTTATTTATTTTTTATTTTATTTTATTTTAAGTTTATTTTATTTTTATTTTACATTTAGGCTTAATTTTATTTAGGTTTTTAATTTTTTTAGTTTAATTTATGTTTTTATTTATTTTCTTTTTACTTTAGTTTTTATTTTTTATTTAATTTTCTTTCTAGGTTTAGGTTTAGGTTCTAGTTTATGTTTTTATTTTATTTTATTATTTTATTTTATTTTGGTTTAAGTTTTTTATGTTTTATTTAATTTAAGTTTAGGTTTTTAGCTTTTAGGGTTTAGGATTAGTTTAGGGTTTAGGGTTTAGGATTTAATTTTTATGGCTTTAGGGTTTGGGGTTTAGGGTTTTTAGGGTTTAGGGTTTAGGCTTTAGGGTTTAGGGTTTAAGTTGTAAGTTTAGGGTTCTAGTTTTAGTTTAATGTTTTGGGTTTTTAGTTTTTTTTAACAGAGAACAAATTCAAATTCAACATTTCTTCTTTTTGATTTCATCAACCAACTAAACCGCTGAGTTTTCTAAGATAAAAGCAACGATAGAGATAAAAAATGAGCACACATAGAGCAAATCAAAAACCCTCGATAACTAGAACTATCTCTGCTATAAACACATAGTTCCATAAGAAGCAGATCAGATTGATTGTTCTTTAGTTTCTCTAGTTCCCATCAGAACCACCCCATCCATTCGACAAGTGGGATCCACCATCATATCCCCTGCTCTTCCCTCCACCATGGTCAAACCTCTGCTGCTCCTCCCACCTCCATAACCACCATTGCTCTGACCACCACCTGCATATCTACCAAAACCTCTAGATCCCCCACCACCACTACTATAACAGTCGCCTCTAGCTTTGCCTCCAATACCAGATCTATACTGAGCCTAGTTAACAGTGATGTTCCTACTATCAAGGTTCTGCCCATTCATAGGGTTTATGTTTATTTTTTAATTTATTTAGTTACTTTAGGTTTAGGTTTAGGGTTTGGGGTTTAAGGTTTAGGGTTATGGTTTAGGTTTTAATCTTTAGGGTTTTGGGCTTAGGGCTTAGAGTTTATGTTTTTTAGGGTTCAGGGTTCAGGGTTTTTTAGGGTTAAGGGTTAATGGTTTTTTTTTTTTTTTGAAATTAAATGAACTAGTTGATTTATGTTTATTTAGTTTATTTTATATTTTATTTTTATCTAAGTTTATTTTTTTGTTTTGTTTAGTTTATTTATTTTAGGTTTATTTATTTTAGTTTAAGTTTTTGGTTTAGTTTATTTTTCAAGTTTAGGTTAATTTTTTTAGTTAAGTTTTATTTTTATTTTATTTTTTATTTATAGGTTTTATTTTTTACTTTTAGGTTTAGGTTTAGGGTTTTATTTTATTTTTTTAGGTTTAGGTTTTAGGTATAATTTTAGGTTTTATTTTTTAGTTTAGGTTTAGATTTATTTTTAGTTTATTTTATTTTATTTAGTTTAGCTTTAGGTCTAGGTTTAGTTTATTTTATGTTTAGGATTAGTTTTTTATTATTATTTTAGTTTAGGTTTAGGTTTATTTTATTATGTTTATTTTATTTTTATTTTAGGTTTGGGCATCTTTTTAGTTTAGGGTTTAGGTTTTATTTTTTATTTATTTTTAGGTTTATTTTTTAGGAATAGGTTTTTATTTAGTTTTTATTTTATTTTATTTCATGTTTATTTTATTTTTATTTTAGGTTTAGTTTTTATTTTATTTAGGTTTTTTATTCTTAGGTTTATTTTATTTTTTAGTTTAGTTTATGTTTTTATTTATTTTATTTTAATTTATTTTATTAATTTTATTTTATTTTATTTTTATGTTTTATTTAGTTTAGGTTTAGGTTTTTAGCTATTTAGGGTTTAGGGTTTAGGGTTTTGTTTTTGGGTTTAAGGTTTTTTAGGGTTCAGTGTTTAGGGTTTAGCGTTTAGGGTTTTAAGGTTGTAGGTTTAAGGTTTATGGTTTGGGTTAGTTTTAGGGTTTAGGGCTTAGGATTTAGTGTTTAGGGTTTAGGGTTTAATTTTTTTTAAATTAAGTAAACTGGTAGGTTTAAGTTTATTTAGTTTTTTTTTAATTATTTTAGTTTATTTTATTTATTATTTTTATTCAGGTTTGTTTTTTATTTTTATTTAATTAATTTATTTATTTTAAGTTTCTTTATTTTTGTTTAGGTTTTTTATTTTAGTTTAATTTTTTGGTTTAGGTTTACATTAATTTTTATTTTTTAGTTTACTTTTATTTTTATTATATTTTTTAGGTTTAGGTTTTATTTTTTATATATAGGTTTAGGTTCAAGTTTTTATTTTTTTTCTTTGGTTTAGGTTTTAGGTTTTCATTTTAGGATTATTTTTAGGTTTTATTTTTTAGTTTAAGTTTAAGTTTATTTTTAGTTTATTTTATTTTATTTAGTTTAGGGTTTTGGTTTAGGTTTAGGTTTTATTTATTTTAGATTGTTTATTTTATTTTACGATTAGGTTTATTTTATTTTATTTATTTTAGGTTTAGGTTTTTTCTTTTTTTTTAGTATAGGGTTTAAGTTTTTTTTATAATTATTTTTAGGTTTTCTTTTTAGGTTTGTTTTTTAGGATTAGGTTTTTATTTAGTTTTTATTTTAATTAGGTTGATTTTATTTTTATTTTACATTGAGTTTTTATTTTATTTAGATTTTTTATTTGTAGGTTTATTTTATTTTTTTCATTTAGTTTAGGTTTTTACTTATTTTATTTTAGTTTAGTTTTTAATTTATTTTATTTATTTTTAGGTTTATGTTTAGGTTTTAGTTTAGGTTTTTATTTTATTTCATTTTATTTATTTTATTTAGGTTTAGGTTTTTTATTTATTTTATTTTTATGTTTTAATTATTTAGATTTAACATTTTAAGTTTTTAGGGTTTAGGGTTTAGAGTTTAGTGTTTAGGGTTTAGGGGTTTAGGGTTTAGGGTTTAAGGTTTAGGGTTTTAGGGTTTGGGGTTTAGGATTTGTAAGTTTTATTTGTTTTTTTTTTTATTTTTCTTTTTTTTATTTTTATTTTAAATTAAGTAAACTAGTAGGTTTAGGTTTATTTAGTTTATTTTTTATTTTTAGTTTTATTTTTATTTTTATTTTTATTTAGTTTATTTTATTTATTTTAGTTCATTTTTTAGTTTTACATTTAGGTTTAGGTTTATGTTTATTTTTAGTTTAATTTTATTTTTTATTTATTTTTGGTTTACCTTTTATTATTTATTTTTAGGTTTAGGTTTAGAATTTTATTTTATTTTTTTATGTTTAGGTTTTAGGTTTTTATTTTAGGTTATATATTTTAGTTTATGTTTATTTTATTTACTTTAGGTTTATGTTTAGGTTTCAGATTTATTTATTTTAGTTTAGTTTATTTTAGTTCAGGTTTAGGTTTATTTTGTTTTTTGATTCTTTTTTTGTTTAGGGTCTTTGGGTTTATTATCTTATTTATTTTAGGTTTTATTTTAGTTTAAGTTTTTATTTTATTTTATTTTATTTTAGGTTTATTTTATTTTGATTTTACATTTAGTTTTTATTTTATCTAGGTTTTAATTTTTACTTAGTTTAGGTTTTATTTATTTTATTTTAGTTTTAATTTTATTTTATTTTATTTCATTCAGGGTTTAGGTTTAGGCTTTTAGGTTTTAGTCTCATGTTTATTTTTATTTTTTTTATTTAATTAGTTTTAGCCTAGACAGTTTAAATTTTAGCTTTTATGGTTGAGGGTTCATGGTTTAGGGTTTAAGGTTTAGGGTTTAGGGTTTACTGTTTAGGGTTTTAGTGTTTAGAGTTTAGGTTTAGGGTTTAAAATTCAGGGCTTTTAGGATTTAGGTTTTAGGGTTTAGGATTTAAGTTTTAGGTTTAAGGTTCTAGTTTTAGTTTAGGGATTAGGGTTTTTGGTTTTTTTTAAATAGAGAATAATATCAATTCAACATTTCTTCTTTTGTTTATTTAGTTTATTTTGTTAATTATTTTATTTATTTTATTTAATTTATTTTTATTTTTATTTATATTTATTTTTTATTTTTATTTACATTATTTTATTTATTTTAAGATAATTTATTTTAGTCTAGGTTTTTTATTTTAGTTTAGGTTTTTTATTTTAGTTTATTCTTTTTAAAGTTTAGGTATAGGTTTAGGTTTATTTTTTTGATCAATTTTATTTGTAATTTTTTTTTGGGTTTAGGTTTTATTTTTTATATTAGGTTTAGGTTTTATTTTATTTTTTTAGGTTTAGGTTTTTGGTTTTAATTTTAGGTTTATTTTTAGGTTTTATTTTTCAGTTTAGGTTTAGGTTTATTTTTAGTTTATTTTATTTTATTTACTTTACAGTTTAGGTTTAGGTTTAGGTTTTATTTATTTTAGTTTAGTTTATTTTAATTTAGGTTTAGGTTTATTATATTTTATTTATTATTTTTTTTTAGGTTTAGGTTTTTTTAGTTTAGGGTTTATGTTTTATTTTTAGGTTTACTTTTTAGGTTTAGTTTTTTAATTAGTTATTATTTTATTTTATTTTAGGTTTATTTTATTTTAATTTTTGATTTAGTTTTTATTTTATTTATGTTATTTATTCTTAGGTTTATTTTATTTTTTGTTGTTTAGGTTTTTATTTATTTTATTATAATTTATTTTATTTTTTTAGGTTTAGGTTTAGGCTTTAGTTTAGGTTTTCATTTTATTTTATTTTATTTAAGTTTAGGATTTTTTGAATTTTTTTAGGTTTTATTTAGTTTAAGTTTAGGTTTTAACATTTTTAGGGTTTGCGGTCTAGGGTTTAGGGTTTAGGGTTAGCTTAGGGTTTAGGGTTAGCTTATGGTTTTGGGTTTATGATTAGTTTAGGGTATAAGGTTTAGGGTTTTAGGGTTTAGGGTTTTAGGGTTTAGGGTTTAGGGTTTAGGGTTTAGGGTCTAGGGTTAGTTTATGGTTTAGGGTTTAGGGTTTAGGGTTTAGGGTTTTTTGTGATTAAGGGTTTAGCGTTTAGGGTTGTAAGTTTAGGATTTAGGTTAGTTTTAAGCTTTAGGGTTTACATTTTTTTTAAAATTTAGTAAACCATAGGTTTAAGTTTATTTTTATTTAATTTAGTTTATTTTAATTTTTATTTTTATATTGATATATTTTTTATTTTTATTTATTTTAGTTTATTTATTTACAATTTATTTATTTTAGTTTAGGTTTTCTATTTTAGTTTATTTTTTTAGGTTTAGGTTTATGTTTATTTTTTAGTTTATTTTTATTTTTATTTTTATTTTTAGGTTTAGGTTTTAGGTTTTTATTTTATTTTTTTAGGTTTAGATTTTTGGTTTTTATTCTAGGTTTTTTTTAGTTTATGTTTAAGTATATTTTTAGTTTATTTTATTTTATTTAGTTTAGTGTTTAGGTTTAGTTTATTTTCAGTTTAAGTTTTGGGTTTTGTTTATTTTAGTTTTGTTTATTTCAGTTAAGGTTTATGTTTATGTTTATTATGTTTATTTTAGGTTTAGGTTTTTTAGTTTAGGGTTTATGTTTTATTTTTTATTTATTTTTGGTTGTATTTTTTGGTTTATTTTTTAGGTTTAGGTTTTTATTTAGTTCTTATTTTATTTTATGCTAGGTTTTATTTACGTTTAGTTTTTATTTTATTTAAGTTTTATATTTTTAGGTTTTTTTATTTTTAAGTTTAGTTTAGGTTTTTATTTATTTTATTTTATTTAGTATTTATTTTTTGGTTTAGGTTTAGGTTTTTGTTTAGGTTTTTATTTAATTTAATTTAATTTTACTTTATTTAGGTTTAGGTTTTTTTATTTATTTTTTTTAGGTTTTATTTTGTTTAGGTTTAGGTTTTTAGGGTTTAGGGTTTAGGTTTATTTTTTTTAAATAGAGATCAAATTCAAATTCAACATTTCTTCTTTTCAATGTCATCAACCAAGTAATAAACCGAGAGGTAATCGAGATGACCTGTTCCCCAGGATCTCTAGATTATATACCCATTACCATTCAATCTTACATAAATCAACACATGAATAGAGAAAAGAGAACTCAACATTCATACACTTAAGCTATAAGCACATGCATTTCTTATCTATTTATAACTAGCACCATAACACATCTTATTATTCATTTATAAGCTTTTGAAAAATACATGATTGGAAAAGAAATACATGATTTAATAGTGATAATAGCCACGCATATATTAAATTAAATCAACACATGCAAGCTTACATAAAGGAAATACGTTTTCTTTTACTTGATTTTGAAAAGATGGATGAATGAATTCAAATGATATACCAAATTTAACATGATTGGAAAGAGGATAATCCAATATAAGCATGTGATTTATTCAACCAAACTAGTTCTTAAGGATAATCAAATCAAATAAGATAATTTAAAGAAAACCAAAGCTTCTTTATTAATTAAGTTTTTGATTTGATTTGATTTAAATTGGAGATGAGAAATCATCACTTACTATTTTAAACCCATTCCCACATTAGTGATTTTATTTAATTTAAGAAAATGTAATTAAGTTGATTTTGTGGGTTAATTAAGTTGAATGCTTAATTAGATGAATTAATTACCCTTACCTATGTCACCTTAAAGTAATTAACTAAATAATTATGAACCAACAAGATATGCATGGAAAATAAACTTGCAATGATCCTAGGAAATAAAGGGGTCTAATGCAATTGGCTCATGATTAATAGTTAATTTGATTAAGAGACTTATTTAATTACTCTTATGGTTTTCCCACATATATGGACTAACCATAATTTCATTATACTCTTTTATGTTATTAAACACCTAAAGATCCCCCATGATTTAAATAATTAATGTCTGATGTGATTATGATTTTAATTTAATTAATTGATTTAATTAATTAGTTAAATTTTAATTAATTTCATTTTAAAAATGGGTGAAATCAACTTAGTGAAAGGGCTTCCAACCTTATTCCTTAGTTCATTTAGTGTTGAATAATGATTAATAAACTTAATTAATGAATTTGTTACTATTCATGGGATTAATTAATCATTAATTAACTTAAAAGAGTAGTTAGGATTTAATTAGTCAAATTTCCTAATTAAGTGAGTAATAAATCCCAAGAAAATCATGGGAGGCAGAGGTCATCCCATTAAAATAACCCATGAAATTTAGGATTAATCTCTTAAGTAATTAAGGAGTAATTAAGCTAATTAATTTTGTAATTAAACTTTAATTATTATTCAAAATTAGTTAAGATCATTTTTAATTAATTTTCCTCTAAAATACATTTAAAATGAGTATTTATTTGCATATGTTTTATTTATCTATGATTTTTTATGATTTTTAGAAGTTTCAGTCATTAAAAATGATTAAATAAACCTAATTAAAGCCTAATCCTATTGGCGCCACATGGCGCGCTAACACGGTGTACTTTTTAAGGTGGCGGATGGACTTTCTCGTCGGCCATCCAATCTAAGATCGGACGGCTACGATTAATCCCACAGCCTAATATGATTAAGTCTATCGATCTAGCAGATCTAATCATGAATGTCTATTTTGATCATGCAAATGGACGGTGCATGATCTAACATCATGTGAGTGAGGGAGAATGGAGTTCATCCACTATTGCTCACTTGATCCGAGCTTATCTGAGCTTGAATTAACTCCAAAAGGATCCACACCTTCATGACATCGATCGGAGGGTATCCAACGGTCAAGATCACACGAAATGCAAGTTTTCATCAAAAATCTACAACCCATTTTTGTCTAAGGATCAGTTTTGGAAGCATAACTCACCAGAGCTCAAGACTGGTAGCTCAAATGATTAAGGATGCTTTATCTAGTGGAGATGAGGCCTTATTGAGCAATAATTGGATCAATTCCTCGACGTTCACTTGGAAGGCCACAAACTGATGATTTGGAGCTTGACTTTGATCAAAGTCCCACCTCCAGTGCTCGACAAGCTTAGGAGATGATTTGTTCTTGCTAGACGAGGCCTAAAGAAGGTGTGTGGAAAGTTAATTTGTGTTTAATAGAGAAATGGGGAAGTTAGGTCAAAAATGGTAGTGTCCTATTTTGGGATGAACATGAATGACATTTTCAGATTGATGAACGAGCTTGGGAGCTTAAATAATGGCTCTGCCAACTCATCTTGGGTAGCTAGGGCTTTGAGAAATGAATTTTGTGCAGTTTGAGTGGAAATGAGAGGGTGTATACCCCCCTTCATCTTGATCGAATGGTGGGAACAGGTTTGGCTTCTAGTGGCCATCTGACCATCTTAGGGAGTCATGGGTGGCAGGGAGGAGGTGAGTTGGCTCGGCTTGGTTGGTTGAAGGTGTGGTGGAGGCTGTCAAGGAGGAATCATGGGTGTCCTATGGGTTTCAAATGCTCCTATGGGGAGGGTGGGGTGATTTCACCTCCCATAGGTCATGGCCTACCCAACCACCCCTTGGGTCAGGTTGGGTAGCGTCTTAGGTTCCTAAGTTTTAGGTTTTTATTCTAGGTTAATTTTTAGATTTTACTTTTTTTAGTTTAGATTTAGGTTTACTTTTAGTTTAATTTATTTCATTTAGTTTAGGTTTAGGTTTAGGTTTAGTTTATTTTAGGCTAAGGTTTAAGTTTTATTTATTTTAGTTTAGTTTATTTTAGTTTAGGTTTAGGTTTATTTTATTTTGTTTATCTTATCTTTATTTTAGGTTTAGGATTTTTTAGTTTAGGGTTTACGTTTTATTTTTTTATTTTTTTTTAGTTTTAGGTTTTTATTTTATTTTATTTTACGTTTAGTTTTTATTTTATATGGGTTTTTTATTCTTGGGCTTATTTTATTTTTTAGTTTAGTCTAAACTTTTATTTTATTTTATTATTTTATTTAATTTAGGTTTAGGTTCTTTTATTTATTTTATTTTAAGGTTTTATTTAGTTTAGGTTTAGATTTTTAGGATTTTATGGTTTAAGGTTTAGGGTTTAGGGTTTAGGGTTTAGGTTTAGGGTTTAGGGTTTTAGGGTTTAGGGTTTAGGTTTAGGGTTTAGGGTTTAGGGTTTAGGGTTTAAGATTTAATGTTTATGTTTTAGGGTTTAGGGTTTAGGCTTTAGGGTTTAGTGTTTAGGGTGTAGGTTTTAAAGTTAGCTTAAGGTTTAGGGTTAGTTTAGGGTTAAGGGTTTTAGGCTTTAGGGTTTAGGGTTTTTAGGGTTTAGTGTTTAGGGTTTAGGCTTTAGGGTTATTTTAGAGTTTAGGGCTTAGGGTTTAGGGTTTTAGTGTTTAGGGTTTAGGGTTTAGGGTTAGGGTTTAGGGTTCAAGGTTTAGGGTTTAAGGTTAATGTATGGTTTAGGATTTAGGGTTTATTATTTAAGGTTTAGGATTTAGGGTTAGGTTTGTTTAGGGTTTAAGGTTTGAGGATTTAGGTTTAGGGTTTAAATTTTAAATAAAAAATTAAATAAAGAGGTAAGTTCAGGTTTATTTAGTTTATTTACTTTATTTTTTATTTATTTTAGTTTATTTTATTTTATATTTTATTTAGGTTTATTTTTTTAGTTTTGTTTATTTATTTTAGGTTTATTTACTTTAGTTTAGTAATTTTATTTTAGTTTATTTTTTTGGGTTAGGTTTAGGTTTATGCTTATTTTTTGGTTTAGTTTTATTTTATTTTATTTTTTTTGTATTAGGTTATTATTTTATTAATTTAGGTTTAGGTTTTTGGTTTTTATTTTAGGTTTATTTTAATTTTATTTTTTAGTTTAATTTTATTTTTAGTTTATTTTATTTTATTTAGTTTATGGTTTAGGTTTTGTTTATTTGGCTTAGGTTTAGGTTTTATTTATTTTAGTTTAGGTTTAGGTTTATTTTATTTTGTTTAATTTAGGTTTAGTTTTTTTTAGTTTAGATTTTAGGCTTTATTTCTATTTATTTTTAGGTTTATTCTTAGGTTTAGGTTTTTATTTAGTTTTTATTTTATTTTATTTTAGGTTTATTTTATTTTTATTTTATTTTATTTTATGTTTAATTTTTATCTTACTTATGTTTTTTGGTTAATTTTATTTTTTAGTTTAGTTTAGGTATTTATTTATTTTATTTTAGTTTAGTTTTTATTTTTTATTTTATTTTATTTTGAAGTTTAGGTTGAGGTTTAGGTTTAGGTCTTAGTTTAGGTGTTTATTTTATTTATTTTTTATTTTTTTATTTAGGTTTAGGTTTATTTATTTATTTTATTTTTAGGTTTTACTTTGTTTAGGTGTAGGTGTTTAGGTTTTTAGGTTTTAGGGTTTAGGGTTTGGGGTTTAGGGTTTAGGGTTTAGGGTTTGGGGTTTAGGGTTTAGGATTTAGGGTTTAGGGTTATAGGTTTTAGGGTTTAGTGTTTTGGATTTACGGTTTAGGCTTTAGAATTTAGGGTAAGGGTTTTAGGTTTTATAGTTTATGGTTTAGGGTTTAGGGTTTAGGTTTAGTTTTAGGGTTTAGGGTTTAGGGTTAGGGTATTTTTAAAAAATTTAAGTAAACTGACAGGTTTAATTTATTCTTTATTTATTTTAGTTTGTTTTATTTTTTTTATTTTTATTTAGGTTTATATTTATTTTATATTTAGTTTAGTTTATTTATTTTAGGTTTATTTTTTTTAGTTTAAATTTTTTATTTTTTTTTAAGGTTTAGGTTTAGGTTTTGGTTTATTTTTTTTGACTAGTTTTATTTTTATTTTATTTTTTTAAGTTTAGGTTTTATTTTATATTTTTAGGCTTTGGTTTAGGTTTTTATTTTATCTTCTTAGGTTTAGGTTTGAGAATTTTATTTTAGGTTTTTTTAAGGTTTTATTGTTTAGTTTAGGTTTATGTTTATTTTTAGTTTATTTTATTTTATTTAAGGTTTAATTTTGGGTTTAAGTTTAGTTTATTTTAGGTTTTAGTTTAGGTTTTATTTATTTTAGTTTAGTTTATTTTAGTTTATATTTAAGCTTATTTTATTTTTATTTTAGGTTTAGGTTTTTTTTTAAGTTTTGGCTTTAGGTTTTATTTATTATTGATTTTTGGGTTTTATTTTTTAGGTTTAGGTTTAATTTATTTTTATTTTACATTTACTTTTTTTAGATTTTTTATTATTTTAGTTTAGTTTAGGTTTTTATTAATTTTATTTTACTTTAGTTTTTATTTTTTATTTTATTTTCTTTTTAGGTTTAGGTTTAGGTTTACGTTTTACTTTAGGTTTTTATTTTATTTTATTTTAGTTTAGGTTTTTTTATTTATTTTATTTTTAGGTTTTATTTAGTTTAGGTTTAGGGTTTTAGCATTTTAGGGTTTCAAGTTTAGGGTTTAAGGCTTAGGGTTAGTTAAGGGCTTAGGGTTTAGGGTAGGGTTTGGGGTTTATGGTTTAGGGTTTAGGGTTTAGGGTTCAAGGTTTAGGTTTTAGGATTTAGGGTTTAAGTTTTAAGGGTATAGGGTTTATGGTGTAGGGTTTTTAGGGTTAAAGGTTTAGGGTTTAGGGTTTAGGTTTTAGGTCTAGGGTTCAAGTTTGAGTTTAGGGTTTAATGTTTTTGGTTTTTTTTAATAGAGAACAAATTCAGATTCAACATTTCTTTTTTTTGAATTCATCAACTAAGTAACACACCAAGTTTTCTAACACATAAGTGATGACATAAATTAAAAATGATCATGCATAGAGCAAATCAAAAACCCTAGAGAACTAGTTATCTCTACTGTAAAGACATAGTTCCATAACCAGCTGATCAGATCGGCCATTCTTCAAGTTCACTAGTTCCCATCAAGACCACCCCAGCCTATCGAGTAGCGGGATCCACCATCATATCCCTCCGCCATCACCATGACTGTAACCTTTGTTTCACCTCCTACCTCGATAACCACCATTACTCTGACCACCACCTCCATATCCACCTCCGGATCCCCATCACCATTGCATTGCAATAACCTCGCCTCAGCGTGCGCCTCCACACCACCAAATCATAAGCGAGCACGGTTAATGGTGATGTTCACTGGTTCATTCTTAGAGTTTAGGTTTAGGTCTATTAAGTTTCAAGGTTTAGGTTTGTTTTTTAATTTATTTATTTACTTTAGGTATAGGTTTAGGGTTTGGGGTTTAGATTTTAGGGTTTAGGGTTTTAGGTTTTATGCTTTAAGGGTTCAAGGTTTAGGGATAGGGTTTAGGGTTCAGGGTTTATGATTGTAGGTTTAATGTTATAAGCTTAGGGTTTAGGGTTTAGGGTTAGTTTTAGGGTTACGATTTAGGGTTTATGGTTTAGGAATTAGGGTTTAGGGTTTTTTTTAAAAACATTAAATAAACTAATAGGTTTAGGTTTATTTAGTTTACTTAGCTTATTTTTATTATTTTATTTTATTTTATTTTATTTTATTTTATTTTATTTTTTTCTCTTTTTATTTAGGTTTATTTTTAATTTTTATTTAGTTTGGTTTATTTATTATAGGATTATTTATTTTAGTTTAGGTTTTATTTTTCTAGTTTAAGTTTAGGTTTATTTTTAGTTTAATTTATTTTATTTAGCTTATGTTTTGGTTTAGTTTATTTTAGGTTTAGGTTTAGGTTTTATTTATTTTAGTTTATTTTATTTTATTTAGTTTAGGGATTACGTTTAGTTTATTTTAGCTTTAACTTTAGCTTTTATTTATTTTAGTTTAGTTTATTTTAGTTTAGGTTTAGGTTTATTTTATTTTAGGTTTAGGTTATTTTTTTAGTTTAGGGTTTAGGCTTTATTTTTAGTTATTTTTAGGTTTATTTTTTTAGGTTTAGGTTTTTATTAAGTTTTTATTTTATTTTAGTTTAGGTTCATTTTATTTTTCTTTTACGTTTAGTTTTTTTTATTTAGGTTTATTTTATTTTTTTTGTTTTGTTTACGTTTTTATTTAATTTATTTTATTTAGTTTTTATTTTTTATTATATTTTATTTTTACATTTAGGTTTAGGTTTAGGATTATGTTTAGGTTTTTATTTGATTTTATTTTATTATTTTATTTAGGTTTAGGTTTATTTATTTAGTATATTTTTAGGTTTTATTTAGTTTTGGTTTAGGTTTTTATGTTTTTAGTGGTTTAGGGTTTAGGGTTTAGGGTTTAGGGTTGTAGGTTTTATGGTTTAGTGTTTAGGGTTTATAGGTTTAAGGTTTAGGGTTTAGGGTTTAAGGTTTTAGGGTTTATGGTTTAGGGTTTTAAGGTTTAGGATTTAGGGTTAGGGTTTTTTTAAAATTAAGTAAACTAACAGGTTTAGATTTATTTAGTTTATTTAGTTGATTTTTCATTTATTTTAGTTTATTTTATATATTATTTTTATTTATGTTTATTTTTATTTTTATTTAATTTAGTTTATTTATTTTAGTTTTATTTATTTGAGTTTAGGTTTTTATTTTAATTTATTTTTTAGGTCTAGGTTTAGGTTTATTTTTTTAGTTTAATTTTAATTTTATTTTATTTTTTAAGTTTAGGTTTTATTTTTTATTTTAAGTTTAGGTTTAGGTTTTTATTTTATTTTTTTAGGTTTAGGTTTTAGGATTTTATTTTAAGTTTATTTTTTCGTTTTATTTTTTAGTTTAGGTTTAGGTTTATTTTTAGTTTATTTTATTTTATTTTCTATTTAGGTTTAGTTTATTTTAGGTTTATGTTTAGGTTTTATTTATCTTAGTTTAGTTTATTTTAGTTTAGGTTTAGGTTTATTTTATTTTTATTTTGGTTTAGTTTTTTTTTTTTTTTGTAGCTTTGGGGTTCAGTTTTATTTTTTATTTATTTTTAGGTTTTATTTTAAAGTTTATTTTTTATGTTTAGGTTTTTATTTAGTTTTTATTTTATTTTATTTTTATTTTACGCTTAGTTCTTATTTTATTTAATTTTTTATTTTTTAGTTTAGTTTAGGTTTTTATTTATTTTATTTTAGTTTAGTTTTTATTTATTTTTATTTTATTTTTACGTTTAGGTTTAGATTAAGGTTTATGTTTAGGTCTTAGTTTAGTTTTTTATTTTATTTTATTTTATTTAGGTCTAGGTTTATTTATTTATTTTATTTTTAGGTTTTATCTTTTATTTATTTTTAGGTTTATTTTTTAGGTTTAGGTTTTTATTTAGTTTTTATTTCATTTTATTTTTATTTTAAATTTAGTTTTTATTTTATTTAAGTTTTTTATTTTTCTTGATTTAGTTTAGGTTTTTATTTATTTTATTTTAGTTTAGTTTTTATTTTTAATTTTATTTTCTTTTAGGTTTAGGTTTATGTTTTAGTTTAGGTTGTTGTTTTATTTTATTTTTTTATTTTATTTTGGTGTATGTTTTTTTATTTATTTTATTTTTAGGTTTTATTTAGTTTAGGTTTAGGTTTTTAGCTTTTTAAGGTTTGTGGTTTGTCTTAGTTAAAGTTTAGGGTTTAGGGTTTAGGGTTTGGGGTTGAGGGTTTAGGGTTTAGGGTTTAGGTTTTAGGATTTAGGGTGTATGGTTTAGGGTTTTAGGGTTTAGGGTTTAAGATTTAGTGTTTAAGGTTTAAGGTTTTTAGGGTTTAAGGTTTAGGGTTAGGGTTTAGGTTTTAGTTCTAGGGTTCAAGTTTTAGTTTAAGGTTTAGGAGTTTTGGCTTTTTTTAACATAGAACAAATTCTTATTCAACATTTCTTCTTTTAGAATTCATCAACCAAGTAACACCAAGTTTTTTAAGACACAAGTGACGACATAGATAAAAAAAAGAGCATGCATAGAGCAAATCAAAAACCCTAGATAACTAGAATTATGTGGACTGTTAAGACACAGTTCCATAAGCAGCAGATCGGATCGATCGTTCTTCGATTTCTCTAGTTCCCATCAGAATCTTCTCGACCTCTCAGTAGCGGATCCTATCCCTCCCTCGCTGACCGGTTGTAACCTCCATCACTTCTCCTTCCTCGATAACCACCACTTCTTTGACCACCACCTCCATATCCACTAGCACCTCCAGATCCCCCACCACCACTATGATAATCGATGCCTTCGCCTTTGCCTCCACCAAATCTAGACTGAGCCTGGTTACCTGTGATGTTCCTGCTGTCAAAGTTCTACCCATTCTTAGAGTTTAGGTTTAAGTCTATTAAGTTTTAGGGCTTAGGTTTGCTTTTAATTTATTTATTCACTTTAGGTTTAGGTTTAGGTTTGGGGTTTAGGGTTTAGAGTTTAGGCTTTATGGTTTTTGATTTAGGGTTTAGGGTTTTAGGGTTTACGCTTTTAGGGTTTAGGGGGGTTAGGGTTTAGGGTTTAAGATTTTGGGTTTTAGGTTTGGGGTTTTGGGATTTAGTGTTTAGGGTTTAGGATTTAGGGTTGTAGCTTTAAGGTTTAGTGTTTAGAGTTTAGGGTTAATTTTAGCATTTAGGATTTAGGGTTAGGGTTTTTATTATATATTTTTTATTTTTGTTTTTTTTAATTTTTGGGTTTATCATTTAGGGTTTATGTTTTAGGTTTAAGGTTCATGTTTTATTTTAGGGTTTAGGATATTTAGTTTTTTTTAATAAAGAATAAATTCAAATTCAACATTTCTTCTTTTGATTTCATTAACCAAGTAACAGACTAAGTTTTCTAAGACACAAGCGACGACATAGATGAAAAATGAGCACGCATAAAGTAAATCAAAAACCTTAAATAACTAGAACTCTCTATAAAGACACTATTCCAGAAGTAGCAGATCGGATCGACTGATCTTCAATTTCTCCAGTTTCCATCAGTTCCATAGGGTTTAGGGTTTAGGGTTTAGTGTTTAGGCTTTAGGGTTTATATTTTTAGGGTTTAGGTTTTAGGGTTTAGTGTTTAGGGGTTTTTTAAAACTAAATAGAATTTATTCCTAAGAAAAATAGGTACAAGAAGACCATATTAGAGACTAAACTCAAAAAGAAAAAAACTACTGCTCAAATAAGCTATAAGAGACTCCTAAAGAGTTTAATCCCTAAACTAATACATCAAAGAACAATAAAAGAAAAAAAATAAAGATAAAACTAAAAAAGCCAAGAAAAAGGAAGCAATGGGGAAGAATCCACAGAGCTCCAAAAGAACCTCCAAAGAGATGAAGATCCATAAGAAAAGGAAACCTTCAACCAGCAACTGAAGACAACTCCAGCCATCTAAGAAAAAGAAGACCATCAGTAAGACTCCAGCTCCCTCCAAGAAGAAGAAGAGACCAACTAAAAAAGAGAACTGCAACTTGCAAGAAATCTCAACCAGATAGAGATCAGAAAACATAAAGAAAAAAAAAATCATGAGGAAAGAAGGATAATCTCAATAATGAGGGGCATCAAATCCTAAGTGTATCCAGCTTCAAAGAAGGGATACAAAGAGGAAAAATTCACCAACCACAAAAAGATCAAGGAAAAAATTCATTGAATCATCATAGCCATCCCAACCAAAGAAAAATACAAACCTATCATAATAGCCACCCAACAAAATAAAAAGTGAAGCTAAGGAAATCGAAAGAGAGAGGAGATCAACATATAAAATTAACATAAGGCAATCCCAAGAAAACCAAATATGAACACCTCTTTAAAAAGATGAAGAAAAGAAGCTCACAGCCCAAAAAAAAAGAGCCCTCAAAGATAAAGCCAATAGAGCCTACAACAACACCAATCCAAAGCCTCCAAGGCACCATGCCAATAGTTCCCACAACAACACCAATCCAAATCCACCAAGGCACCAACCAAAGGAATGGAAATAGCAAACAGAACACCCAAGAAAAATAGCCCAAGAAAGAGCAAGAGAACCAAACCAACCAATAAAAGAAAAGAAGAAGGCTAGGAAAAGCTAAATAAATAGCTAGAGAAACAACTAACCAATGGACAAACCACACGCCAAGGAAAAAAGCCCAACCTACCATCAACAAAGAGAACAAAAGCACTAACCAAAGAAAGACAAGCTAATAGGAGCAATGCCATCAGCACAAAACCAACCATCCAAAGGGAAACATAAAAAAAAACCCAGCAAACAGGAAGCTTGAAGGAGTTAATTAGGCAAGAAGCCAATACTTCAACTAGCAAGAAAACACATAACAAAAGCTCAACCAATAGAGAAAAAACTAGCCAAAAGAAAAACCTCCCAAGGACAGGAGAGATTATTTCCAAGAAGCTTTGGATTGAGTAACCCTCGACAAGTGAGGAGGGGCATAAATCTAAACACTTTTTTTCTTCTTCTTCTTCTAAATAGTTTTATAACCATGCCCTTTCTCCTAAAAATCTCAATCTAAAAATGAATTAGTATTGTTATAAAAGGCATGGGGATCAGAAGAAGCTATCAATTCCAAAGATGAGCATTCATAATCATCCGTAGCATTAGACAAAGGAAAATCAAAAATAGTATGCATTTTAGAATCAAAAGTGAAAGGAGCAGAAACATCTTTATTAAGAAGAAAATTATCAATATTTTCACCTTCCAGTAAAATCTAAAGAGTATCCTCCATCTCTTCATTCATAAAGAAGCAAGTGAAACAGAATCCAAATTTTCAATACAATCTTCATGTAAGGGATTAAAATAAGAATCAAATCCCTTAGAAACTTAGCATATTACCAAAATTCTGAACATAATTACCAGCCATAGAAAAACCATCTTTTTGAACTGAAATAGAACTATTCACAATGAGAGAATTGTCACAGGTATCTAAATCTTATTTTTTAAAAGAAGGATCACCAATATTAACAAGATTGTCAGGACTTGAAGTTAAAATACCCTAAATAAGAACATTCTTTTCACCACCAATCTCAATTAAAGAAGGCAAAGAAATAATCTCTTTCCCATGATCTAAAGCAAACATAGGAGAAAGAGAAACAACATCCAACTGATTGGAAGAAATGGTGTTAGCATCAACTATATTCGAACCATCAACATGAAATGACATATGCACAACATCCAAACCATTAGAATCATTAACCACATCCTCTAAAGTTTAACATAATCATCAAAAGAAACACTTAGAGCATGATTATTAGTTAAACTTTTTCAAAAACATCAAAATTAATTTTTGCAATAAACAAATCATTAATAAGTAAAACTTTTTTAGAAGATTCAAAAATCTAGCTTTGCAAAACATCAACATTTTGAAAAGTAGATTTTCCTTTATCAAACTGGAGATAATCATCAATTTTTTCAACAATTGAATTCTTACTGGTGATTTTCTTCCTAAGAGAAGGATGAACAATAAAGAATTCTGAAATTTCATGCCCATGAATCTTACAATGATTACAAACAGTGAAAAAGTTCTCAAATACAATTTTCTATAAATAATCGCATTTCTTCAAACCCAATTAAAATTCTTTCTGATATATTTTAGTAATATCAATCTCTACAAGAATTCTAGCAACATATAGTCTAGAAGAAGCAGTTGTTGCTTGATCAACTTGCAAAGGTCTACCAAAAATTGACCCAATAGCATAATGAATCTAAAGATTAAATAGATGAATCTATAAGTTAAGTAAACAAATCCAAATGGGAACAATAGGATACTCTTAATTAACATCAAACATAGGCTTCCACTTCAGAATACACATTTGACAATTAAAAACATAGTAAGAGTGCCTAGAAAAAATTCTTCCATAATCAAGGTCATTAGAAAGCTTAATTAGAACATGCCTTTCATCAATCAGCCCAATAGAAAAAGAACTAGATAAATTTATGCTCTGAAAAAAGAATGAATATCTTCCATCTTTGGTCTTTTAAATGAAAACTTTCTAATCAAAGAAAAAGCAAAAGGCTGAAATCATAATTGTTGGAGTACCTTTAAAAGTCATATGAAGCAAATTCAAAGGAGGCTCAGTCGAGGAATTCTTATCATCTAAAGCCTTTTTGAAAGATTTAGTAATAGTAGGTAATTTAGAGGTAGGATTACCCAAAAAATTTGATGCCCTAGCGGGATCCATCGCCACATGGGATTTACCCCATCAATTTGAAGAAGCCGATGCCATGAGTTAGGGCGCCATGATAAGAATTAGTCGAGATTGGCCCAAGGCCAACAATCTATAGAGAATCTAAGAGAGAAAGTGCTCGAAAACTCACCAAGAACACGAGGGATCTCAAAATTGCCTAATAATATAGTTTAGTTTAGTTTTAGGATTTAGGTTTTAGGTTTAGTGTTTATTAGTTATTATTAGGTTTTATTAGTTTTATTCTATTATTAGTTTTATGTTTAGTTTAGTTAGTTCAGTTTTATTAGTTTTAATTTTAGTTTTAGTTATTATTATTTTAAGTTAGTTTAGTGGGGGGGAGTTTAGGTTTTGTTTATTACTTTATTTAGTTAGTTTATTTAGTTAGTTTGTTTATAGGGGTTTAGTTTGTTTTAGTTTATTTATTTGTTATTAGTTATTATTAGTTCGTTAGTCATTTATTTAGATTAATTAGTTATTATTATTAGTTTATGGTTTTATTATTATTTAGGTTTTTGTTAGTTTTAGTTAGTGGTTTAGTTTTATTAGTTTAGTTTTGTTACTTTATTTATTTGTTTAATAGTTTTATTAGTTTAGTTATAGGTTTAGGTTTATTAGTTTATTATTATTAGTTTTTTAGTTTAGTTTATGATTTTGTTTTTTATTAGTTATTATTAGTTATTTATTATTTATTATTATTATTATTAGTTTAGTTAGTTATTTTATTATTAGTTTTATTTTAGTTTAGTTTATTTCTTTAGTTTATTATTATTATTAATTTTATTATTATTATTTAGTTTATTTATTTAGTTAGGGTTTAGGGTTTAGTTATTTAGTTATTTATTAGTTAGTTTATTATTAGTTTTATTATTATTAGTTTATTAGTTTAATTAGTTAGTTATTAGTTATTATTATTATTATTTATTATTATTATTATTATTATTATTATTAGTTTTTATTAGTTTAGTAATTATTAGTTAGTTTTATTATTATTATTAGTTTATTTATTAAGTTTGTTAGTTTAGTTATCTAATTTAGTTATTTAGTTAGTTTTATTTTATTTAGTTATTAGTTTATTAGTTTATTATTATTTAGTTATTATTAATTTTTTTAGTTAGGTATTTTATTATTAGTTTATTATTAGTTATTAGTTAGTTTATTAGGTTTTATTATTATTATGTTTATTTGTTAGTTAGTTGTTATGGTTATTAATTTAGGTTTAGGGTTTAGTTTTAATTAGTTAGTTAGTTATTTATTATTAGTTATTATTATTAGTTTATTAGTTTAGTTTTAGTGTTTATTATTTATTAGGGTTTAGGTTTATTTATTTATTAGTTTAGTCTTATTAGTTAGTTTCTTTATTAGTTTATTAGTTTATTAGTTATTAGTTTTAGGTTATTAGTTATTTATTATTAGTTTTTTTAGTTTATTATGAGTTTTAGTTTTTTATTAGTTATTATTAGGTTTTTAGTTTATTATTTATTAGTTTATTAGGTTTTATTTGCTAGTTATTAATTAGTTTAAGTTTAGTTTTATTATTAGTTTATTAGTTTTTTTAGTTATTATTTAGTTATTATTATTAGTTTTATTAGTTATTTTAGTTTAGTTTAGTTTGTTATTATTAGTTTATTAATTTAAGTTTAGGGATTTAGTGTTTAGTTTATTTAGTTTATTATTATTATTATTATTATTATTATTATTATTATTATTATTATTATTTATTATTATTATTATTATTATTATTATTATTATTATTAGTTTTA
The DNA here is from genome assembly GCA_021442155.1 of Cymbidium sinense. NCBI lineage: Eukaryota > Viridiplantae > Streptophyta > Magnoliopsida > Asparagales > Orchidaceae > Cymbidium > Cymbidium sinense. The sequence goes on along the minus strand of JAKCPB010000452.1, from coordinate 118,544 downwards.
GTTATTATTATTTTTTAGTTTATTTTTAGTTAGTTTAGTTATTATTAGTTTATTATTATTAGTTAATTATTATTAATTTAATTATATAGTTTTTATATAGTTTATTATTATTTATTAGTTTTGTTAGTTTAATGTTTAGTTTAGTTTTGTTAGTTTTTATGTTATTAGGTTTTATTATTATTTTGTGTTTTTTAATTATTATTAGTTTTTAGTTTAGTATATTTTTTTATTATTTTTATTTATTAATTTATTAATTTTGTTAGTTTTATTAGTTTATTATTATTAGTTAGTTTATTAGGTTTGTTTATTATTAGGTTTAGTTTATTTATTTAACTTTTATTTATTATTTAGTTTATTATTAGTTTAGTTTTTTATTATTATTAGTTTAGTTATTAGTTTATTTAGTTTAGTTTATTATTAGTTTATTAATTTAGTGTTAGTTGTTATTAGTTATTTAGTTTTAATTTATTAGTATTTTAGTTTTATTATTAGTTTTAGTTATTATTATTTAGTTTATTTATTACTTTATTAGTTTAGTTTAGTTATTAGTTAGTTATTTTTATTAGTTATTTAGTTAGTTTATTAGTTATTAGTTTTAGTTTAGTTAGTTTAGTTATTATTAGTTTAGTTATTGGGCTTAGTTTTATTATTAGTTAGTTATTTATTAGGTTAATTATGTTTAGGGTTTAGATTTATTAGTTAGTAATCTATTAAGGTTTAGTTTAGCTAATTTTTTAGATTAGTTTTAGTTATTAGTTTAGGTTTAATTTAGTTTTTATTAGTTTTATTAGTTTAGTTTATTTTTAATTAGTTTACTGGTGGGGTTTTTTCTTTATGTTTAATTTAGTTATTAGTTTTTTTATTAATTTAGTTACTTATTAGTTTATTAATTTTTTAGTTATTATTTAGTTAGCTTAGTTTAGTTAGTTTTATTTATTTTTATTTTAGTTTATTATTAGTTTTGTTTATTATTAGTTTATTAGTTTTAGGTTATTATTTATTAATTTTAGCTTATTACTTATTAGTTTTAGTTTTAGTTAGTTCAGTTTAGTGTTTTATTAGTATCTTATTAGGGTTTATTTAAGGATTAGGGTTTAGAGTTTAGGGTTTAGTGTTTAGGGTTAATTTTAGGGTTTAGCATTTAGGGTTAGGGTTTATTTTTTATGGTTTTTTTATTTTAGGGTTTAGGGTTTAGGTTTTAGGTTTAGGGTTCATGTTTTAGTTTAAGGTTTAAGGTTTTTTATTTTTTTAATAAAGAACAAATTTAGATTCAACATTTCTTCTTTTTGATTTCATTAACCAAATAACACTCCAAGTTCTCTAAGACACAAGTGATGACATAAAAAATAATGAGCATGCACAGAGAAAATAGAAAACCCTAGATAACTATAACGTCTCTATTATAAAGACATAGTTCTATAAGCGCAGATCAGATTGACCATTCTTTAGTTTCTCCAATTCCCATTAGAACCTCCCTGACCTCTCAGTAGCAGGATCCACCATCATATCCCCGATCCCTCCCTCAACCACCACCATGACTATGACCTCAGCCCTCCTCCTGCCTCCATAACCACCATTGCTCTGACCACCACCTCCATATCCACAGCACCTCTAGATTCCCCACCACCACTACAATAATCGTCGCCTCAGTCTTCACCTCCACTATCATATGTAGACTGAGCCTGGTTGATGATGATGTTCCTACGGTCAAGGTTCAGCCCATTCTTTGAGTTTAGGTTTAGGTTTAGGTTTATCTTTTAATTAATTTAGTTACTTTAGGTTTAAGTTTAGGGTTTGGGGTTTATGGATTAGGGTTTAGGGTTTAGGGTTTGGGTTTAGGGTTTAGTGCTTATGGTTATGGTTTAGGGTTTAGGGTTTAGGGTTTAGTGTTTAGGGTATAGGGCTTAGGGTTTAGGGTTTAGGGTTTTAGGGATTATGCTTTTAGGGTTTAGGGTTTAGGGCTAGGGTAAGGGTTAGGGTTTAGGTTTTAGGGTTTTGGGTTTAGTGTTTAGGGTTTAGAGTTTATGGTTTAAGGTTTAGCTTTTAGGGTTTAGAGTTTCTGATTTAGGGTTGTGGGTTTTTTAAGTTTAGTTTAGGTTGTTTTTTTAGGGTTTAAGGTTTAGGGTTTAGGTTTTAGGGTTTAGCATTTTTAAAAAAATTAAGTAAATTGGTAAGTTTAGGTTTATTTAGTTTAATTATTATTTCTTTTTAGTTTATTTTATTTTTAATTCTTATTTAAGTTTATTTTTATCTTTATTTCATTTAGTTTATATATTTTAGGTTTATTTATTTTAGTTTAAGTTTTATAGTTTAGTTTATTTTATAGGTTTAGGTTTAGGTTTTTATTTTGTTTTTCTAGATTTAAGTATTAGGTTTTTATTTTAGGTTTATTTTTTATTTTACTTTTTAGTTTAAGTTTAGGTTTATTTTTAGTTGAATTTTATTTTTATTTTATTTTTTAGGTTTAGGTTTTATTTTTTATTTTTAGGTTTAGGTTTAAGTTTTTATTTTATTTTTTTTGGTTTAGGTTTTAGGTTTAGGGTTTATTCATGGTTTAAGGTTAATGGTTTTAAGGTTTTAGGCTTTAGGGTTTACGGTTTAGGTTTTTCTAAGGTTTTAGGGCTTAGGGTTTAGGGTTAGTTTTAGGGTTTGGGGTTTAGTTAGGATTTAGGATTTTGGGTTTAGGTTTAAGGGTTTACGGTTTTTAATTTTAAAATTAAGAAAACCAGTAGGTTTAATTTATTTAGTTATTTAGTTTATTTTTTATTTATTTTAGTTTTAAATTTTAAATTTTTATTTTGGTTAATTTTTTATTTTTATTTTGGTTAATTTTTTATTTTTATTTAGTTTAGCTTATTTACTTTAGGTTTATTTATTTTAGTTTAGGTTTTTTATTTTAGTTTATGTTTTAGGTGTAGGTTTAGGTTTAGGTTTATTTTCTAGTTTAGTTTTTTTTATTTAGGTTTTATCTTTTATTTTTAGGTTTAGGTTTAGGTTTTAGGTTTATTTTTAAGTTTTATTTTTTTAGTTTAGATTTATTTTTAGTTTATTTTATTTTATATAGTTTAGGGTTTATGTTTACTTTATTTTAGGTTTAAGTTTAGGTTTTATTTATTTTAGTTTAGTTTATTTTACTTTAGGTTTAGGTTTATTTTATTTTATTTATTTGAGATTTAGATTTCTTTTAGTTTAGGGTTTATGTTTTATTTTTTATTTATTTTTAGGTTTTATTTTTAGGTTTACTTTTTAAGTTTAGGTTTATATTTAGTTTTTATTATATTTTATTTTAGGTTTATTTTATTTTTATTTTACGCTTAGTTTTAAATATTTTTAGGTTTTTTTATTTTAGGTTTATCAGATTTTATAGTTTAGTTTAGGTTTTTATTTATTTTATTTTAGTTTAGTTTTTATTTTTTATTTTATTTTATTTTTAGGTTTAGGTTTAGGTTTAGGTTTTGATTTTAGTTTAGGTTTTTATTTTATTTTATTTTCTTAGTTTATTTAGGTTTAGGTTTCTTTATTTATTTTATGTTTAGGTTTTATTTAGTTTGGGTTTAGTCTTTTATCTTTTTAGGGTTTAGCATTTAAGGTTTGAGGTTTGGGGTTTAGGGTTTAGGGTTAAGGGCTTAGGGTTTAGGGTTTAGGGCAAATTTTAGGGTTTAGAGTTTAGGCTTAGGGTTTATAGTTTAGGATTTTAGGGTTTATCCTTTTAGGGTGTAGGGTTTAGGGTTAGGAGTTAGGGTTTAAGGTTTTGAGTTTTTTAGAGTTTAGGGTTTAGTGTTTAGCCTTTAGGGTTTAGGGTTTTAAGGGTTTAGGTTTTATCGTTTAATTTTTAGGGTTTAGGGTTAGCTTAGGGTTTAAGGTTAGTTTAGGTTTAAGGTTAGTTTAGGTTTTAAGCTTTAGGGTTATTTAGGTTTATGATTTAGGGTTAGTTTAGAGTTTAGGATTTAGGGTTTAGGGTTTAAGGTTTAGGGTTAGGGTTAGGATTTAAGTTTTAGGATTTAGGGTTTAGGGTTTAGGGTTCAGGGTTTAGGGTTAATTTAGAGTTTAGGGTTTAGGGTTTATGGTTTTTCTTTTGAAATTAACTAACCTGGTAGGTTTAGGTTTACTTAGTTTATTTTTATTTATTTTAGTTTATGTTATTTTTAAATTTTTTAGGTTTATTTTTTATTTTTATTTAGTTTTATTTATTCATTTTAGGTTTTTTTATTTAGTTTATTTTTTAGGTTTAGGTTTAGGTTTATCTATTTTTTTTTTAGATTAGTTTTATTTTATTTTTATTTTTTAGGTTTAGGATTTATTTTTTATTTTAGGTTTAAGTTTATTTTTTTATTTTATTTTTTTAAGTTTAGGTTTTAAATTTTTAATTTTAGGTTTATTTCTAGGTTTTATTTTTTAGTTTATTTTATTTTATTTAGTTTAGGGTTTAGGTTTAGTTTATTCTAGGTTTAGGTTTAGGTTTTATTTATTTTAGTTTAGTTTATTTTAGTTTAGGTTTAGGTTTATTTTATTTTATTTATTTTAGGTTTAGTTTTTTTAGCTTAGGGTTTAGTTTTTTTAGTTTTATTATTAGGTTTTTTAAGTTTAGTTTAGGTTTTTATTTATTTTATTTTAGTTTTGTTTTAATTTTTTATTTTATTTTTTTTAGGTTTATATTTAGGTTTATGTTTAGGTTTAGGTTTAGGTATTAGTTTTAGTTTTTATTTTATTTAATTTTTTTCTTTTATTTAGTTTTATGTTTTTTATTTATTTTATTTTTAAGGTTTCATTTAGTTTCAATTTAGGTTTTTAGGGTTTAGGATTTGTGGATTAGGGTTTAGTGTTTAGGGTTTTGGGTTTTAGGGTTTTGGTTTAGGGTTTTGGGTTTAGGGTTTTAAGGCTTAGGGTTTATGTTTTTTTTTAAAATTAGGTTTAGGTTTATTTTTTTTTATTTAGTTTAGGTTTAGGCTTATTTATTTTTAGTTTAGTCTATTTTTAGTTTAGGCTTTATTTAATTTTAGGTTTTATTTTTAGTTTAGTTTAAGTTTAAGTTTATTTAGGTTTATTTCATTATTTATATATTTAGTTTATTTATTTTTAATTTTGATTTAAGTTTAGGTTTAGGTTTTATTTTTAATTTTAGTTTATTTTAGTTTAAATTTTATTTTAGTTTAGTTTAAGTTTTATTTTAGTTTACTTTAAGTTTATTTAAGTTTAATTTTTTTAGGTTTAGGTTTATTTTAGGTTTAGGTTTTATTTTTTTATTTAGTTTATTTATTTTAAATTTTTTGTTTAGTTTTGTTTAGTTTATTTTGTTTAGTTTTTAGTTTATTTAGTTTTGGTTTAGGTTTATTTGTTGGATTATTTAGTTTAGTTTAGGTTTAGGGCTTAGGTTTTATTTAAGTTTAGGTTTAGGTTTTATTTAGGTTTAGGTTTTATTTAGTTTATTTATTTATTTATTTCATTTTTATTTAGGTTTATTTAGTTTAGTTTATTAAGTTTAGGTTTTATTTTTACTTAGGTTTATGTTTAGGTTTAGGATTTATTTAGTTTATTTTTATTTGTAGTTTAGTTTATTTAAGTTTAGGTTTAGGTTTAGGTTTAGGCTTTTAGTTTATTTTTGTTTATGTTTAGGTTTAGGATTATTTTGTTTATTTAGTTTAGGTTTTTTATTTTTAGGTTTAGGTTTATTTGTTTTCATTTCATTTTTTTCTTTTATTTTATTAGTTTAGTTTATTTAGTTTATTTAATTAGGTTTATTTTGGTTTATTTTTAGCTTAGGTTTAGGTTTACTTATTTTAGCTTATTTTTATTTTTAGGTTTATTTAGTTTTTAGTTTTATTTAGTCTAGGTTTAGATTTTGGTTTATTTTTATTTATTTATTTAACTTTTAGTTTATTTAGTTTAGTTTAGGTTTAGGTTTAGGTTTAGGTTTACTTATTTATTTTATTTATTTATTTATGTTAAGGTTTAGGTTTTATTTACTTTAGTTTTTTTAGTTTTATTTTATTTAGGGTTTAGGGTTTAGGTTTAGGTTTCAGTTTAGGTTTATTTAGTTTAGGTTTAATTTAGGTTTATATTTATTTATTTGTTTAGTTCATTTTTTATTTAGTTTATATATTTAGGTTTATTTTTTATTTAATTTAATTTTTATTTATTTTATTTTATTTTATTTTAGTTTATTGTTTTATTTATTTTAGTTTATTTTTATTTTTATTTTTAGTTTAAGTTTATGTTTAGGTTTCTATTTTAGGTTTATGTTTAGGTTAAGGTTTAGGTTTTTATTTTATTTTATTTTACTTTTATTTATTTAGTTAGTTTATTTTATTTTATATATTTAAGTTTTTTTTATATTATTTATTCAGTTTATTTATTTAGTTTAGGGTTTAATTTTTTTTTTTTGTTTAGGTTTTATTTAGGTTTTGGTTTAGTTTATTTTTAGGTTTAGGTTTAGGGTTTAGGTTTATTTAGTTTTAGTGTTTAGGATTTTTATGGTTTAGTTTATTTTATGTAGTTTAGGTTTATTTATTTAGTTTATTTTATTTTAATTATTTAGGTTTAGGTTTCATTTAGTTTATTTTATTTTAGGATTTTAATTTAGTTTTATTTAGCTTAGTTTAGGTTTATTTAGTTTATTTTTATTTTTATTTATTTAATTTAGTTCAGGTTTATTTAGGTTTCAGTTTATTTAGTTTATTTACTTTTTTTAGTTTATTTTTTATTTATTTAAGATTTAGGTTAAGGTTTAGATTTATTTTTATTTTTTTGGTTTAGGTTTAGGTTTAGGTTTAGTTTAGTTTATTTAGTTTATTTTTTAATTTAAGTTTAGTTTAATTTATGTTTAGCTTTATTTTTATTTAGTTTAGTTTATTTATTTAGTTTAGGTTTAAGTTTAGATTTAGGTTTAGGTTTAGGTTTAAGTTTTACTTAGGTTCAGGTATAAGTTTATTTTATTTAGTTTAGGTTTAGTTTATTTAGTTTAGGTTTAATGTTTAGGCTTAGTTTAGTTTAGGGTTTAGGATTAGGTTTAGGTTTATTTTTAGTTTAGTTTATTTAGTTTAGCTTATTATTTAGTTTAGTTTAGGTTTAGGTTTATTTTATCTATTTATTTTATTTTGCTTAATTTTTAGGTTTTATTTTAGGTTTTAGGTTTAGGTTTAGGTTTAGGTTTAGGTTTAGGTTTTAGGTTTATTTTTAGTTTAGTTTTTTTTGTTTTATTTTAGGTTTAGGTTTATGTTTAGGTTTTTTGGTTTATTTATTAAGGTTTAGTTTTAGGTTTAGGTTCATTTTAGGTTTATTTATTTCATTTATTTTAGTTTAGGTATAGGTATAGGTTTAGGTTTATTTAGTTTAGTTTAGGTTTATTTATTTTATTTTTGTTTAGTTTAGGTTATTTATTTAGGTTTAAGTTTAAGTTTAGGTTTAAGTTTATTTTTTAGTTTAGTTTTAGGTTTAGGTTTACTTTTAAGTTTAGGTTTAGGTTTATTTATTTTAGTTTAGGTTTAGGCTTATGTTTATTTTATTTAGTTTAGGTTTAGGTTTAGGCTTATTTATTTTAGTTTATTTTAGTTTTTTAGTTTAGGTTTATTTAGTTTATTTTTATTTTTATTTACTTAATTTAGTTTCAATTTATTTAGGTTTCAATTTATTTAGTTTATTTACTTATTTAGTTTATTTTTTATTTATTTAAGATTTAGGTTAAGGTTTAGGTTTTTTTTTTGGTTTAGGTTTAGGTTTAGGTTTAGTTTAGTTTATTGAGTCTATTTTTTATTTTAAGTTTAGTTTAGTTTAGGATTAGCTTTATTTTTATTTAGTTTAGTTTATTTATTTAGTTTAGGTTTAAGTTTAGATTTAGTTTTAGGTTTAGGTTTAGATTTTACTTAGGTTCTGATATAGGTTTATTTTATTTAGTTTAGGTTTAGTTTATTTAGTTTAGGTTTAATGTTTAGGTTTAGTTTAGTTTAGTGTTTAGGATTAGGTTTAGGTTTATTTTAGGTTTATTTTTAGTTTAGTTTATTTAGTTTAATTTATTATTTAGTTTAGTTTAGGTTTAGGTTTATTTTATCAATTTATTTTATTTTGCTTATTTTTTAGGTTTTATTTTAGATTTTAGGTTTAGGTTTAGGTTTAGGTTTTAGGATTATATTTAGTTTAGTTTTTTTTTTATTTTATTTTAGGTTTAGGTTTAGGTTTAGGTTTTTTGGTTTATTTATTAAGGTTTAGTTTTAGGTTTAGGTTCATTTTAGGTTTATTTATTTCATTTATTTTAGTTTAGGTATAGGTATAGGTTTAGGTTTAGGTTTATTTAGTTTAGTTTAGCTTTATTTATTTTATTTTTGTTTAGTTTAGGTTATTTATTTAGGTTTAGGTTCAAGTTTTGGTTTAGTTTATTTTTTAGTTTAGGTTTAGGTTTAGGTTTATTTTTTAGTTTAGGTTTAGGTTTATTCATTTTATTTTAGTTTGAGTTTAGGTTTAGGTTTATTTTATTTAGTTTAGGTTAGGTTTAGGTTTAGGTTTATTTATTTTAGTTTATTTTAGTTTCTTAGTTTAGGTTTATTTATTTAGTTTAGTTTAGTTAGGTTTATGTTTCATATTTTTTTAGATTTTTGTTTATTTATTTTATTTTTTAGTTTAGTTTAGTTTAGTTTAGGTTCAGGTTTTCTTTTAGTTTAGTTTAGGTTTAGGTTTAGGTTTATTTTTTTAGTTTAGGTTTATTTTTAGTTTAGTTTAGGTTTAGGTTTAGGTTTATTTATTTTTAGTTTAGTTTTGGTTTATTTTATTTAGGATTAGGTGTTTATTTTATTTATTTTATTTATTTATTTATTTAGTTTAAGTTTATGTTTAAGTTTATTTTTTTTAGGTTTAGGTTTAGGTTTAGGTTTAGCTTTTATTTAGTTTAGTTTAGTTTAGTTTAGGTTTAGGTTTAGGTTTATTTTAGTTTAGGTTTAGTTTAGTTTAGGTTTATTTATTTAGTTTAGTTTAGTTTAGTTTATTTATTTTAGGTATAGGTTTAAGTTTAGGTTTAGTTTAGGTTTATTTTAGTTTAGTTTAGTTTAGGTTTTTGGTTTATCTAGGTTTAGGTTTAGGTTTTATTTTTTAGTTTAGTTTAGGTTTTTTAGTTTATTTATTTAGTTTAGGTTTATTTAGGTTTAGGTTTAGGTTTAGGTTTAGGCTTAGGCTTATTTATTTTAGTTTAATTAGTTTTGTTTATTTATTTTAATTAATTTATTTAGGTTTAGGTTTAAGTTTAGGTTTAGGTTTAGGTTTATTTTATTTTAGGTTAATTTAGGTTTATTTATTTAGGTTTAGATTATTTTTATTTAGTTTAGTTTATTTAGTTTATTTAGGTTTAGGTTTATTTAGTTTTAGTTTATTCAGGTTTACGTTTATTTAGTTCAGTTTTGTATTAGGTTTAGCTTTAGGTTTATTTTTTAGTTTTGGTTTATTTTAGCATTAGGTTTGTTTAGTTTAGGTTTAAGTTTATGTTTAGGTTTAGGTTTATTTATTTATTTACTTTAGGTTTAGGTTTAGGTTTATTTTAGTTTAGTTTAGTTTATTTTAGTTTAGGTTTAGGTTTATGTTTATTTAGGTTAAGCTTTAGGTTTAGGTTTAGGTTTATTTTAGTTTAGGTTTTAGGTTTAGGTTTAGTTTAGGTTTTATTTAGTTTAGTTTAGTTTAGTTTAGGTTTGTTTTATTTAGTTTAGGTTTAGGTTTATTTTATTTATTTTAGTTTAGTTTAGTTTAGTTTAGGTTTAGGTTTAGGTTTTAGGTTTATTTAGTTTAGTTTAGGTTTATTTAGTTTAGTTTAGTTAGTTTAGGTTTATTTTAGTTTATTTAGATCATTTACTTAGTTTAAGTTTAGGTTTATTTATTTTATTTTATTTTATGTAGTTTATTGATTTAGTTTAGGTTTATGTTTATTTTATTTAGTTTATTTATTTTTATTAATTTATTTTATTTAGTTTAGGTTTAGGTTTAAGTTTAAGTTTATTTAGTTTAGATTAGTTTAGGTTTATTTATTTATTTAGTTTAGTTTTATTTTAATTTATTTTTGTTCCATTTAGGTTTAGGTTTATTTATTTAGTTTAGTTTATTTAGTTTATTTTTAGTTTAATTTACTTTATTTTATTTTTATTTAGTTTGGTTTAGTTTTAAGTTTAGTTTTAGGTTTAGGTTTAGGTTAAGGTTTAGGTTTAGGTTTTAGTTTTGTTTGAGTTTAGGTTTAGGTTTTAGTTTAGGTTTAGGTTTTAGTTTAGTTTAAGTTTAGGTTTTGATTTAGGTTTAAGTTTTATTTTATTTTTATTTAGGTTTCTTTATTTAGTTTATTTTATTTAGTTTATGTTTATGTTTTATTTAGTTTAGTGTAGTTTAGTTTAGTCTATTATTAGGTTCGGGTTTAAGTTTAGGTTTAGGTTTAGTTTATTTAGATTAGTTTATTTATTTATTTTAGTTTAGGTTTTAGGTTTTATTTAGTTTATTTTTTTTAGTTTAGTTTAGTTAATTTAGGTTTAGGTTTATTTTTATTTATTTATTTAGGTTTTTTATTTTGTTTAGGTTTAGGTTTAGGTTTTATTTAGTTTAGTTTTATTTAGTTTAGGTTTATTTTAGTTTAAGTTTAGGTTTAGTTAGTTTAGGTTTAGGTTTAGGTTTAGGTTTAATTTTAGTTTAGGTTTATTTATTTAGGTTTAGGTTTTGGTTTATGTTTAGAATTAGTTTAGGTTTAGGTTTTATTTAGGTTTAGGTTTTTTAATTTAGATTTATTTTATTTAGGTTTAGGTTTATTTATTTTAGTTTAGTTTATTTTATTTTATTTGGTTTTAGTTTATGTTCATTTTTAGTTTAGGTTCATTAGGTTTAATTAGGTTTAGGTTTAGATTTATTTTTATTTAGATTTTTATGTTTAGGCTTAGGTTTATGTTTTTATTTAGGTTTAGGTTTAGGCTTATTTTTTATTTTAGTTTAGGTTTATTTATTTAGTTTAGTTTAGGTTTAGGTTTAGATTTATTTATTTAGTTTATTTAGTTTAGGTTTAATTATTTAGTTTAGTTTATTAGTTTTTAATTTAGGTTTAGGTTTAGGTTTAGTTTATTTTATTTTAGTTAATTTTATTTGTTTAGGTTTAGGTTTATTTAGTTTATGTTTTAGGTTTAAGTTTAGGTTTATTTAGTTTAGTTTAGTTTTGTTTTGTTTAGGTTTATTTATTTAGTTTAGTTTATTTTGGTTTAGGTTTCGATTTATTTTAGATTTTAGTTTATTTATTTTATTTTTTAGTTTAGTTTAGTTTAGTTTAGGTTCAAGTTTTAGTTTAGTTTTGTTTAGATTTAGGTTTTGGTTTATTTTTTTAGTTTATGTTTATTTTTAGTTTAATTTAGGTTTAAGTTTATTTTAGGTTTTGGTTTAGGTTTAGGTTTATTTATTTTTAGTTTAGTTTTTGTTTATTTTATTTAGGATTATGTGTTTGTATTTATTTATTTATTTAGTTTAGGTTTAGGTTTAGGTTTAGGTTTAGGTTTATTTTAGTTAATTTTGTTTAGGTTTAGGTTTAGCTTTTATTTAGTTTAGTTTAGGTTTAGGTTTAGGTTTAGGTTTATTTTAGTTTAGGTTTAGTTTACTATAGGTTTATTTATTTAGTTTAGTTTAGTTTATTTATTTTAGGTTTAGGGTTAGGTTTAGTTTAGGTTTATTTTAATTTAGTTTAGTTTAGGTTTTTAAGTTTATTTAGGTTTAGGTTTAGGTTATTTTTTTAGTTTAGTTTAGGTTTTTTAGTTTAGTTTAGGTTTATTTAGTTTAGGTTTATTTAGGTTTAGGTGTAGGCTTATTTATTTTAGTTTATTTAGTTAAGTGTATTTATTTTAGTTTATTTATTTAGGTTTAGGTTTAGGTTTAGGTTTGGGTTTATTTTATTTTTGGTTTATTTAGGGTTATTTATTTAGGTATAGGTTTATTTTAATTTAGTTTAGTTTCATTTAGTTTTAGTTTATTCGGGCTTAGGATTATTTAGTTTAGTTTAGGTTTTGGTTTTGGTTTAGGTTTATTTTAGCTTTAAGTTTATTTAGTTTAGGTTTAGGTTTATTTATTCATTTTAGGTTTAGGTTTAGGTTTATTTTAATTTAGTTTAGTTTATTTTAGTTTAGGTTTAGGTTTAGGTTTAGGTTTAGGTTTAAGTTTATTTAGGTTAACCTTTAGGCTTAGGTTTAGGTTTATTATAGTTTATGTTTTAGGTTTAAGTTTATTTTAGGTTTTATTTAGTTTAGTTTAGTTTGGGTATATTTAATTTATTCTATTTAGTTTAAGTTTAGGTTTATTTTATTTATTTTAGTTTAGTTTAGTTTAGTTTAGGTTTAGGCTTAGGTTTAGGTTTAGGTTTTAGGTTCATTTAGTTTAGTTTAGGTTTTTTTAGTTTAGGTTTATTTTAGTTAATTTTATTTAGTTTATTTCGATTATTTACTTAGTTTAGGTTTATTTTTTTATTTTTTTATTTAGTTTAGTTTTATTTTAGTTTATTTTTAGTTTCATTTAGGTTTAAGTTTATTTATTTAGTTTAATTTATTTAGTTTATTTTTATTTTACTTTATTTTATTTTATTTTTATTTAGTTTAGTTTAATTTAGGTTTAGGTTTAGGTTTAGGTTTAGGTTTTGGCTTAGGTTTAGGTTTAGGTTTTAGTTTAGTTTGAATTTAGGTTTAGGTTTTAGTTTAGTATAAGTTTAGGTTTAGGTTTAAGCTTTATTTTATTTTTATTTAGGTTTAGGTTTATTTATTTAGTTTAGTTTATTTAATTTATTTTATTTATTTAGTTTAGATTTATGTTATATTTAGTTTAATGTAGTTTAGTTTAGTTTATTTTTAGGTTTAGGTTTAATTTATTTAGATTAGTTTATTTATTTATTTTAGTTTAGGTTATAGGTTTTTTTTAGTTTATTTATTAGTTTAGTTTTTTTATTTAGTTTAGTTTAGTTTAGTTTATTTAGGTTTAGGTTTATTTTATTTATTTATTTAGTTTATTTTTTTTATTTAGTTTAGGTTTAAGTTTAGGTTTTATTTAGTGTAGGTTTATTTTTAATTTTGGTTTAGGTTTATTTAGTTTAGGTTTAGGTTTAGGTTTTATTTTAGTTTAGATTTATTTATTTAGTTTAGGTTTAGGTTTAGGTTTAGGTTTAGGTTTAGGTTTAGTTTAGGTTTAGGTTTATTTATTTTAGGTTTATTTTATTTAGGTTTAGGTTTATTTATTTTAGTTTATTTTATTTTATTTTATTTTATTTTAGTTTTTGTTTATTTTAGTTTATGTTTATTAGGTTTAGGTTTATTTTTTTTAATTTAGTTTAGGTTTATTTATTTAGTTTAGTTTAGGTTTAGGTTTAGATTTATTTATTTAGTTTAGTTTAGGTTTAGGTTTAAATTTATTTATTTAGTTTATTTAGTTTAGTTTTAATTATTTAGTTTAGTTTATTTATTTTTAGTTTAGGTTTAGGTTTATGTTCAGTTTATTTTATTTTAGTTAATTTTATTTATTTAATTTTAGGTTTATTTAGTTTAGGTTTTAGGTTTAGGTTTAGGATTATTTTAGTTTAGTTTAGTTTAGCTTAGCTTAATTTAGTTTAATTTAGCTTAGTTTATTCATTTAGATTATTTTTGGTTTATGTTTATTTATTTAGTTTATTTATTTAATTTTTGTTTATTTAGTTTATTTTTAGGTTTAGTTTATTTAGTTTAGTTTATTTTTTTTTAGTTTAGGTTTAGGTTTATTTAGTTTAGTTTAATTTAGTTTATTTCATTTAAGTTTAGGTTTAGGTTTAGGTTTAGTTTATTTTAGTTTAGTTTAGGTTTATGTTTAGGTTTAGGTTTATATTTAGTTTAGGTTTAGGTTTGATTTAGTTTAGGTTTATTTTATTTAGGTTTAGGTTTATTTGTTTTAGTTTCTTTTATTTTATTATATTTAATGTTAGTTTAAGTTTTTTTAGTTTTGGTTTATTATGTTTATTTAGGTTTAGGTTTAGGCTTATTTTTTTAATTTACTTTAGGTTTATTTATTTAGTTTAGTTTAGGTTTCGATTAGATTTATTTATTTAGTTTATATAGTTTAGTTTTAATTTTTTAGTTTAGTTTATTTATTTTACTTTAGGTTTAGGTTTACGTTCTATTTATTTTATTTTAGTTAATTTTATTTATTTAGTTTTAGGTTGATTTAGTTTAGGTTTTAGGTTTAGGTTTAGGATTATTTTAGTTTAGTTTAGTTTAGTTTAGCTTAGTGTATTCATTTAGATTATTTTTAGTTAAGGTTTATTTATTTAGTTTATTTAGTTTATTTTAGTTTATTTAGTTTATTTTTAGGTTTAGTTTATTTAGTTTAGCTTTTTTTTAATTTAGGTTTAGGTTTAGGTTAGTTTAGTTTAGTTTATTTTAGTTTTATTTAGGTTTATGTTTAGGTTTAGGTTTATTTAGTTTAGTTTATTTTATTTAGTTTATTTATTTATTTATTTCTATTTTTATTTTTGTTTATTTAGTTAAGTTTATTTATTTATTTTTTAGTTTAGGCTTAGGTTTAAGTTTTATATTATTTAGTTTAGTTTAGGTTTCAGTTTAGGGATTAAGTTTAAGTTTTAAGTTTAGGTTTAGGTTTAGGGTTTAGGGTTTAGTGTTTAGCATTTAGGGTTCTTTTAGGTTTATTTTAGTTTTTTTATCATTTAGGGTTTAAGGTTTGAGGTTTAGGGTTTTTTAGGGTTTAGGGTTAGTTTTAGGGTCTAGCATTTAAGGTTTAGGTTTAGTTATAGGGTTTAGGGTTTAGGTTTTAGGGTTTAGGGTTTAGTGTTTAGGATTTAGGGTTTAGGGTTTTTTTTAAATTAAGTAAACCGGTAGGTTTAGGTTTATTTAGTTTCTTTTATTATTTCTTTTTATTTAGGTTTATTTTTTATTTTTATTTATTTTAGTTTATTTATTTTAGGTTTATTTATTTTTGTTTAGGTTTTTTATTTTAGTTTATTTTTTAGGTATAGGTTTAGGTTTCTATTCATTTTTTTAGTTTAGTTTTATCTTTATTTTATTTTTTAGGTTTATGTTATATTTTTATTTTTAGGTTTATGTTTAGATTTTTATTTTATTTCCTTAGGTTTAGGTATTAAGTTTTTATTTTTGGCTTATTTTTAGGTTTTTATTTTTCAATTTAGGTTTAGGTTTAGTATATTTTAGGTTTGGGTTTAAGTTTTATTTATTTTAGTTTAGCATATTTTAGTTTAGTTTTAGGTTTATTTTATTTTATTTAGGTTTAGGTTTTAAGGTTTAGGGTTTAGGTTTTAGGGTTTAGGGTTTAAGGTTTATGGATTTTAGGTTTGGGGTTTAGGGTCTAGGGTTAAGTGTTTTTAAGGTTTAGGGTTTATGGTTTACATTTTAAGTTTAGGGTTTTTAGTTTTTGGTTTTTTTAATAGAAAAAAATTAAGATTCAACATTTCTTCTTTTCGATTTCATCAACAAAGAAA
Organism: Cymbidium sinense; assembly: GCA_021442155.1. NCBI lineage: Eukaryota > Viridiplantae > Streptophyta > Magnoliopsida > Asparagales > Orchidaceae > Cymbidium > Cymbidium sinense. The sequence continues at coordinate 103,093 of JAKCPB010000452.1, read as the reverse complement.
CATACCAAGTTTTCTAAGACACAAGAGACAACATAAATCTAAAATGAGCATGCATAGAGCAAAGCAAAAATAATATATAACTAGAACTCTACTGTCAAGACATAGTTCCATAAATAACAGATCGGATTGGCCATTCTTCAATTTCTATAGTTCCCATCAAAACCACGACGGCCTCTCCTATAGCGGGATCCACCATTATATCCATGATCTCTCCCTCCGCCACACCACAATCAGAATTCCGCCTCTTCCTCCATAACCACCAATACTCTGAACACTACCTCCATATCCACTAGCACCTCTAGATACCCCACCACCACTGTGATAATTTTTTCCTCCGCCTTCGCCTACACCACCAGATCTAGACTGAGCCTAGTTGATGGTGGTGTTCCTATTGTCAAGGTTCTGCCCATTCTTAGTGTTTATGTTTATGTTTAGGTTTATTAGGTTTTAAGGTTTAGGTTTTTTTAATTTATTTAGTAACTTTAGTTTTAGGAGTGCTGGATTTAGAGGGTTTAGTGGTCAAAGATTTAGGCAGGAGGTTTAGGGATGCTTAGGTTTAGTGGAGGTTAAGATTAGGTAGAGTGGAGTATTATTGTGGCCCAGTAGTATGGTATGTCTCAGTGGAAGTTTTAGAGCCCAGGTTTAAGGCCTAGTAGGGTTTGTGGAGGGCCCAGGGTTAGCCTAGGGTTTAGCCCAGTGGCCCAGTGGTCACAGCCAGGTCAAGGCCTGTAAAGCCCAGAACTCATGGAGCCCAGGGTGCCTATTGCCTTTTAAAAAATTAAGAGATTAGGTTTAGTTGAGCCTAGGTTTAGGTAGTTTAGCTTTTGTGATTTAGGATTAAGTTTATTTTATTTATTTTAGGTTTATTTATTTAGTTTAGTTTATGTTTATTTAGTTTAACCTATTTTAGTTTAGTTTATTTTTAGGTTTGGGTTTAGGTTTAGCTTAGTTTATTTTAGATTAGTTTTATTTATTTATTTTTTTATTTTAGCTTTTTAGTTTAAGTTTTATTTAGATTATTTATTTAGTTTATTTTTTATATTTAGTTTAGTTTAGTTAAGCTTATTTTGGTTTAGGTATATTTTATTTATTTATATAGTTTATTTTTTCATTTAGTTTAAGTTTAGGTTTAGGTTTTATTTAGTTTAGTTTTATTTAGTTTAGGTTTATTTTTATTTAGTTTAGTTTATTAGTTTAGTTTTTTAGCTAGGTTTAGGTTTTTATTTATTTAGTTTAGGTTTTGGTTTATGTTTAGATTTAGTTTAGGTTTAGGTCTTATTTAGGTTTAGGTTTTTTTAGTTTAGGTTTATTTTATTTTAGTTTAAGTTTATTTATCTTAGTTTATTTTATTTTATTTTATTTAGTATTATTTTATATTCATTTTTAGTTTAAGTTTATTAGGTTTATTTAGGTTTAGGTTTACATTTATTTTTATTTAGATTTTTATGTTTAGCAGTTTAGGTTTATTTAGTGTGTTTAGGTTTATTTTATTTTAGTTTAGGTTAATTTATTTTAGTTTAGTTTAGTTTAGGTTTAGAATTATTTATTTAGTTTATTTTAGTTTAGTTTAATTATTTAGTTTAGTTTATTAATTTAGTTTTTTTTATTTTATTTTATTTAATTTTTATTTATTTAGGTTTTATTTTATTTAGTTTAAGTTTGGTTTAGGTTTTATTTCTTTAGTTTAGTTTAGTTTAGTTTAGTTTAGATTTATTTATTTTAGTTTAGTTTATTTAGGTTTTTAAGTTATTTTTAGATTTTAGTTTTTTTATTTTATTTTTATTTAGTTTAGTTTTATTTTAGGTTTTTTAGCTTCAGGTTTATTTTCAGTTAATTTTATGTTTAGGTTTATTTTTTTTGGTTTAGTTTGTATATTTAAATTTAGTTTAGTTTTGTTTATTATTTAGGATCAGTGTGTTATTTATTTTAGTTTAGGTTTAGTATTTAGTTATTTTAGTCAGGTTTATTTAGTTTAGTTTAGTTTAAGCTTTAGGTTTAGGTTTATTTTAGTTCACGCTAGTTTAGCATATTTTTATTTAGTTTAGTTTAGTTTATTTATTTTGTGGTTTAGATTGGTTTTGGTTTATTTTAGTTTAGTTTAGGCATTTGTAGTTTAGGTCTCATTTTAGTTTATTTGTAGGCATTTTTAGTATTTAGTTTATTTAATTAGTTTGGTTTATTTAGTAGTTTAGGTTTAGTTTATTTAGTTTATTTAGTTTAGTTTATTTATTTTAGTTTATTTTATTTTAGGTTTAGTTTTGGTTAGTTTATTTATTATTATTTATTTTAGGTTATTTATTTTAGGCATGTTTTAATTTAATTTTTTTAGTTTATTTAGTTTAGGTTCATTTAGTTTAGTTTATAGGGATTTTTTAAGCAGGTTGGTTCAAGTTTTATATTTAACCCAGTCGATTTAGTTTAGTTTAGATTTAGTTTATTTAGTTTAGGTTTATTTATTTATTTAGGAGATTAGTTTATTTAGTTTAGTTAATTTTAGTTTAGTAAGTTTATTTAGTTAACCTTATGTATTTTAGCTTTAGGTTTATTTAGTTTAGTTTAGTTTAGGTTTATTTATTTAGTTTAAGCTTTAGTTTATTTTATTTATTTAGTTTAGTTTTAGTTTAAGTCAGGTTGGTTTAGGTTTAGTTTAGTTTAGTTTAGTTAAGTTTATTTTAGTTTATTTTATTTTATTTAGATTTATTATTTATTGTTTAGTTTATTTAGTTTATTATTTCATTTAGTTTATTTATTTTGTTTTAGTTTAGGTTTAGTTTAGGTTTAGTTTATTTTATTTTTTTATTTATTTTATTTATTTTTATTTTAGTTTAGTTTAGGTTTAAGTTTAGTTTATTTAGTTTATATATCAATTTTAGTTTATTTTTCTTTATTTATTTATTTTAGTTTTAGTTTAATTTTAGTTTATTTTATTTTTAGGTTTATTTATTTAGTTTATTTTTTAGTTTACTTTATTTTATTTTATTTTTATTAGTTTAGTTTAATTTTATTTATTTAGTTTATTTAGCTATTTTAGATATTTTATTTTATTTTAGTTTATTTATTTTTTTATTTTATTTAGGTTTATTTTTTATTTTAATTTATTTTAGTTTATCTACTTTTATTTTTATATATTTTTTTAGTTTTAGATTTTTTTTATTTTAGTTTATTTTATTTATTTAGTTTATTTTTATTTTATTTATTATTTTTATAACTTTTATTTCTTAAGTTTTATTTTATATTTTTAGCCAGTTTAGGTTTTATTTTATCTTTATCATTAGCCTTTCATCTATTTGTCTTTACTCATTTAGGCTTCAGGTGTTAGGCCCAGCCTAGGGTTTCTACCTTAGCTCATTTTATCTTTAAAAGTGTTTTAGCCCAGGGCTCAGGTTTATCTTTAGCCTTTATTTAGTTTATTTAGTATTCCACATCCAGTGGTCAAGCTCAGTGGTAGGTTAGGGCCTCAGGTCTGATCAGAGTATCAGTTTGTTTGGCCACAGGATTTAGTTTAGGTAGTGTGGTTGGGTTTTTTAAAAAAAAATTAAACCAAACCAAATAGTGGTTAATAGTTTATTTAGTTTATTTTATTTTATTTTATTTAGGATTATTTTATTTAGTTTAGTTTATTTATTTTAATTTAATTATTTTAGTTTAGGTTTTTAATTTTAGTTTCTTTTTTAGGTTTAGGTTTAAGTTTATGTTAATTTTTTAGTTTATTTATTCTTATTTTATTTTATTTTTTTAGGTTTGGTTTTAGGTTTTTATTTTTGCTTTATTTTTAGGTTTAATTTTTTCAGCTTAGATTTTTGGTTAATTTCTAGTTTATTTTATTTATTTTGTTTACGATTTAGGTTTAGTATATTTTAGGTTTAGATTTAGGTTTTATTTATTTTATTTTATTTTATTTTATTTATTTTTGGTTTAGGTTTTTTTTTACTTTAGGGTTTAGGTTTTATTTTTTATTTATTTTTACTTTTTAGGTTTATTTTTTAAGTTTGGGTTTTTATTTTGTTTTTAGTTTGATTTATTTTATTTTTATTTTAGATTTTGTTTTTATTTTATTTAAGTTTCTTATTTTTAGGTTTATTTATCTTTTAGTTTACTTTGGGTTTTATTTATTTTATTTTAGTTTATTATTTTATTTTAGGTTTAAGTCTCGCCAGTTTTTATTTTATTTTATCTTTTATTTAATTGGTAGTTTATTTATTTATTTTATTTTAGGTCATGTAGCCCAGCTCAGTTGTGTTAGTGGTCAGGGCCCAGTGGCTCAGGCCTGTGGCCTGGCTGGCCCAGGTTTGGTGGCCCAGGAGGGCCTGTGGCTCAGTGCAATGTCTCAGGCCCAGGTCAACCCAGTTCAGGTTACTTCCATAGCCCAGTGGCTCAGGGCCTCCTGCCTGGGGCCCAGGTCCTCAGGCCAGGATCTTTGGGCCTGTGGCTCAGCCTCAGGTTTAGGGTCTAGTGGCCCAGGGCCTGGCTGGGCCAGGGCCCAGTGGTTATAGTGGCTCAGTGGTCTTAGAGCCTAGTAGCAGGCCCAAGGCCCAGTGGTCAGGGTCAGTGGCCTGGGCGCCTGGCCTAAGATCAGGGTCATGGCCTGGGGCCCAGGTCATTTAGTTTGGCCTTTTAAAACCAAGCAAACCCAGCAGTCAGGGTATTTAGCCATTTATATTTTATTTATCTTTATATCTTTTTATCTTTATTTAGTTTAGTTTATCCACTATATATTACATCTTAGTAGATCTTTATCTTTAATTTATAAGCTAGGTTTAGTTTATGTTATTTTGTTTATTTTATTTTAAACCTTTAGCCTAAGCCTTTTATATATTTAGTGTGTTTATCTTTTAGGTTTTATTTAGCATCAAGTTTATTCTTAGTTTATTTTATCTTATTTATTTAAATTTGGTTTATTTTATTTAGGTTTATTTTATCTATTTAGTTTAGTTTATTTTAGTGCAGGTTTAGGTTTATTTATTTTATTTTAGAGGCCTTAGCCCAGGGTTTATTTTTATGATTTTAGCTTTATCTTTGGTTTATCAGTAACATCAGTGTCAGGGCCTGGTGGTCCGGAGCCCAGGTCAGGGCCCAGGATCAGGTGGCTTCATGATCTGGCCCAGTGTGGCCTAGGGTCAGTGGCCCAGCCTCCAAAGCCCAGGATAAGAGATTCATAGCCCAGGTCACCAGTGGCCCAGGGCCCAGTCAGTCAGAGCTAGGGTTTAGGCCCAGTGGCCTAGGGCCCACTGCAGGGATAGTGGTCCAGCCTTAGGGCTAAGACTGTAGGTCAGATCTAGGTGCTACTTAGTGCTTTTGGCCTATGGTTTAGGATTTAGGATTTATGGTTTAAGGTTTATGGTTTTTTTTAGTTTAATTAGTTTATTTACTTTATTTAATTTATCTAGTTTATTTTTTATTTATTTTAGTTAATTTTATTTTTTTATTTTTATTTAGAGTAATTTTTATTTTTATTTAGTTTAGTTTATTTATTTTATGTTTATTTATTTTAGTTTAGGTTTTTTATTTTAGTTTGTTTTTTAGGTTTAGGTTTAAGTTTATGTTCATTTTTTAGTTTTGTTTTATTTTTTTAGGGTTATGTTCTATATTTTATTTTTAGTTTTAGGTTTATATTTTATTTTTTAGGTTTAGGTTTTTGTGTACCTCATTTTAGGTTTAATATTTTAGCTTAGGTTTAGGTTTATTTTTAGTTTTTTTATTTAGTTAGTTTAGGGTTTAGTTTAGTATATTTTTGGTTTAGGTTTAGGTTTTATTTATTTTAGTTTAGGTTTGGGTTTATTTTATTTTGTTTATTTTTAGTTTATGTGTTATTTTAGTTTACAAAGATGTTTTTTTTATTTATTTTAATTTTTTTAGGTTTATTTTTAGGTTTTTTTTTATTTAGTTTTATTTTATTTTATTTTATTTTATTTTACTTTATTTTAGATCATTTTATTTAGGTTTTTTAATTTTTAGGTTTATTTATTTTTTAGTTTAGTTTGTCTTTTATTTATTTTCTTTTAGTTTAGTTTTCATTTTTTTAATTTATTTTATTTTTAAGTTAAGGTTTAGGTTTAAGTTTTAATTTAGGTTTTTATTTTATTTTATTTTATTATTTAATTTAGGTTTAGGTTTTGTAGGTATATTTAAGTTTAGGTTTTAGTTTTAAGTTGTGGGTGGGTCTGTCAATTTAGGTTTAGTGGTAGGGTTTTAATGTTTGATTTAGGTAGGGTGTTGTGGTTTAGGGTTTAGTGTTTAGGGTTTAGGGTTTTTTAGGGTTGGTATGGTTTAGGGTTTTGGGTTATACATTTAAGGTCTAGGGTTAATTTTAGGGTTTTGGGTTTTGGGATAAGGGTTATTTATTTATTTATGTTATTTATTTATTTTGAAATTAAGAAAACTGGTACGTTTATGTTTATTTAGATTATTTAGTTTATTTTTTATTTATTTTACTTCATTTTATTTTTTATTTTTATTTGGGTTTATTTTTATTTTTATTTATTTTAGGTTTATTTATTTTATTTTAAGTTTTTAATTTTAGTTTATTTTTTAGGTTTAGTTTTAGGTTTAGGCCTATTTATTTTAATTTATTTTTATTTCAGTTTAATTTTATTTTTTAAGTTTATGTTTTATTTTTTATTTTTAGGTTTAGGTTTAGGTATTTATTTTAATTTTTTAGGTTTAGGTTTTATGTTTTTATTTTAGGTTTATTTATAGGTTTTATTTTTTAGTTTATGTTTAAGTTTATTTTTAGTTTATTTCTTTTATTTAGTTTAATATGAGGTTTAGTTTATTTATTAGGTTTAGGGTTAGGTTTTATTTATTTTAGTTTAGTTTATTTTAGTTTAGGTTCAGGTTGATTTTATTTAAATTTATGTTTAAGTTTTTTTTAGTTTAGGTGTAGGTTTTAATTTTTATTTATTTTTTAGGCTTTATTTTTTTCTCTAGTTTTTTTTAGTTTTTATTTTATTTTATTTTTGGTTTATTTTAATTTTATTTTAGGTTTAATTTTTATTTTATTTAAGTTTTTTTATATATTTAGTCTAGTTTAGGTTTTTATTTATTTTATTTTAGTTATTTTTTTTTTTTATTTTTATTTAATCTTCTTTTAGGTTTAGGTTTTAGTTGTTTTTTTATTTTAATTTATTTTCTTTTAAGTTATTTTATTTATTTTATTTTTAGATTTTATTTAATTTAGGTTTAGGTTTTTTAGCTCTTTAGGTTAGTTAGATTTAGTGTGATTTAGGTCTGGATTTTGAGGTTTAGGGTTTAGGTTTTATGGTTTAGGGTTTAGGGTTTAGGATTTTTAGGATTTATGGTTTGGGGTTTAGGGTTTAGGTTTTAGGGTTTAGGGTTTTTCTATTTTTTTTAGCATAGAACAAATTTAGATTTAACATTTCTTTTTTTTTTATTTCATCAACCATGTAGCACACAAAGTTTTCTAAGAAACAAGTGATGACATAAATAAAAAATGAGCATGCATACATCAAATCCAAAACCTTAGATAACTAGAACCTTTTCTACTAGAAAACACAGTTCTATAAGCAGCAGATTGGATCGGCCGTTCTTCAATTTCTCTAGTTCCCATCAAAACCACCCTGGCCTATCGAGTTGCGGGATCCACCATCATATCCCCAATCTCTCCCTCCACCACCACCATAGTTGTAACCTTCGTCGCCCTCCCTCCATAACCACTCGCTTCTAACCACCACCTCAGATTCCACCAAGATCTCTGATCCCCACCATCAATAACCGCCATCTTCCTTCCACCGGCACTGAGGTTGGACCGTGATGTTCCTGCCATCAATGTTTTTCCATTCATAGAGTTTCAGCCAGGTATAGGAGGTGGTAGTTTAGGGTGGGGTTTAGGATTTATTATTTAGGGTTAGGGTTTAGGGTTTAGGGTTTAGTGTTTAGTTTTTAGGGATTAGGATTTTAGTGTTTATGCTATTTGGGTTTAAGATTTAGGGTTAGGGTTTCAAGTTTAAACTTTTTTAGGGTTTAGGGTTTAGGTTTTAAGGTTTAGGGTTGTAGGTTTAGGGTTAGGGTTTAGGGTTTAGGGTTTAGCATTTAGGGTTCATGATTTAGGGTTTACGGTTTTTTTATTTAAATTAAGTAAACTAATAGGTTTAGGTTTATTTAATATATTTAGTTTATTTTTTTTAATTTAGGGTTTAAGGTTTAGGGTTAATGGTTTAGGGTTTAGGGTTTGGGATTCAGGGTTTATGGTTTAGGGTTTTAGGGTTTTGGTTTGGGTTTAGGGTTTAGGGTTTAGGGTTTAGGGTTGGGTTTAGGGTTGGGTTTAGTGGTTTGGGTAGGTAGGTTTTTTTTAGTTTATGATTTAGGGTTTTTGGTTTTTTTAATAGAAAATAAATTAAAATTCAACATTTCTTTTTTTCGATTTCATCAACCAAGTAACACACCAAGTTTAATAAGATACAAGTCACAACATAGTTAAAAAATGAGCACATAGAGAAAATCTGAAACCCTAGATAACTAGAACCATCTCTACTGTAAAGACATAGTTCCATAAGTTGCATATCTGATCAGTAGTTCTTCAATTTCTCCAGTTCTCATCTGCACACCTCGACCTCTCGAGTTGTGAGATCCACTATCACTCCCTCTGCCACCACCATGACTATAACCTTCTTCTCTTCTCCTGCCACCAAACCACCACTGCTCTGATCACCACCTCCATATCCACCAGCACCTCCAAATCCCCCACCATGACTGAGATAACCCGAACCTCCACCTTCGCCTTCACCGCTAGATCTAGACTGAGCCTGGTTGATGGTGATGTTCTTACTGTCAAGGTACTATTCATTCTTAAGATTTAGGTTTAGGTTTTTTTTTCAGTTTAGGGTTTAGGTTTTTATTTTATTTTATTTTAGTTTAGGTTTTCACTTTAGTTTATTTTTTAGGTTTAAATTTATTTTTTAGTTTATTTTTATTTTTATTTTATTTTTTAGGTTTAGGTTTTATTTTTTATTTTTAAGTTTAGGTTTAGGTTTAGGTTTTGATATTATTTTTTTAGGTTTAAGTTTTAGATTTTTATTTTATGTTTATTTTTAGGTTTTATTTTTTAGTTTAAGTTTAGGTCTATTTTTAGTTTATTTTATTTTATTTAGTTTAGGTTTAGGTTTAGGTTAAGTTTATTTTAGGTTTATGTTTACATTTTATTTGTTTTAGTTTAGTTTAATTTAGGTTATTTTTAAGTTTATTTTATTTTGCTTATTTTATTCTAATTTTAGATTTAGGTTTTTTTAAGGTTTATGTTTTATATTTTATTTATTTTTAGGTTTAATTTTTAGGTTTAGATTTTTATTTAGTATTTATTTTATTTTATTTTTATTTTTATTTTATGTTTAGTTTTTATTTTATTTAGGTTTTTATTCTTTGGTTTATTTTATTTTTAGTTTAATTTAAGTTTTTATTTACTTTATTTTATTTTATTTTTACTTTTTTATTTATTTTATTTTTAGGATTAGGTTTTGGTTTTAGTTCAAGTTTCTATTTAATTTAATTTAATTATTTTATTTAGGTTTATGTTTATTTATTTATTTTATTTTAGGTTTCATTTAGTAGAGTTTTAGGTTTTAATAGTGGGAGTTAAGTAGGGTTAGGTTTAGGGTTTAGGTTTAGTGGTGGATTTGTATATGGTTTAGGCCCAGTTTAGAGTGGGTTTAGGGTTTAGGGTGGGAGGTTTAAAGTTAGTTTAGGGTTTAAGGTTTGGGTGGGTTTAGTCTTGGGTGGTTTTGTGGGCTTTAGGGTGTGGTGGGTTAGTTTAGAGTTTAGGGGGAGTTGGTTTAGGGTTTAATGTCTTTAGGGATTAGGGTTTAGGTTTTAGGTTTAGGGTCATAGGTTTATGATATGGGATTTAGGGTTAATTTTTTGGCTTATGGTTTAGTGTTTAGGGATTAGTATTTAGAGTTTAGGGTTTAGCATTTAGGGTTTTTTTAAATTATGTTAACCAATTGGTTTAGGTTTCTTTACTTTATTTTTTATTTATTTTAGTTTATTTCACTTTTTATTTTTATTTAGTTTTATTTTTATTTAGTTTAGTTTATTTTTTAGGTTTATTTATTTTAGTTTAGGTTTTTTTTATTTTATCTTACTTTTTAGGTTTATGTGTAGTAGGTTTTCGCATATTTTTTTAATTTAGTTTTATTTTTATTTTATTTTTTAGGATTAGGTTTTATTTTTTGTTTTTGGTTTAGGTTTAGGTTTTTATTTTATTTTTTTAAATTTAGGTTTTAGGTTTTTATTTTAAGTTTATTTTTAGGTTTTATTTTTTAGTTTAGGTTTAGGTTTATGTTTACTTTTATTTTTAGTTTATTTTATTTTATTCAGTTTAGGGTTTAGGTTTAGTTTATTTTAGGTTTAGGTTTAGGTTTTATTTATTTTAGTTTAGTTTATTTTAGTTTAGGTTTAGGTTTATTTTATTTTGTTTATTTTAGGTTTATTTTTTTTTTAGTTTAGGGTTTAAATTTTATTTTTAAATTTATTTTTAGGTTTATTTTTTATGTTTAGGTTTTTATTTATTTTTTATTTTATTTTATTTTAGGTTTATTATATTTTTATTTTACGTTTAGCTTTTATTTTATTTAGGTTTTTTATTTTTTCTTTATTTTATTTTTTAGTTTAGTTTAGGGTTTTAATTATTTTATTTTAGTTGAATTTTTGTTTTTTTTATTTTATTTTCTTTTTTGGTTTCAGTTTAGGTTTAGGTTTCGGTTTAGTTTTTATTTTAGGTTTTTATTTTATTTTGGTTTACATTTTTTTTCTTTTAGGTTTTATTTAATTTAAGTTTAGGCTTTTAGCATTTTAGGGTTTTGGGTTTTAGATTTTAGGGTTTAGGGTTGTAGGTTTATTATGGTAGGTTTAGGGTTTAGAATTTAGGGATTAGGGTTAGTTTTAGGGTTTAGGTTTAGGGTTAGGGTTTTATTTATTTATTTATTTATTTAAATTAAGTAAATTAGTAGGTTTAGGTTTATTTAGTTTATTTTTTATCCTATTTTTTTATTTTATTTTATTTATTTTATGTTTAGGTTTAGGTTTTATTTATTTTAGTTTAGTTTATTTTACTTTTGCTTTACGTTTATTTTATTTTTATTTTAGGTTTTGGCTTTTTCTTTTATTTATTTATTTTTAGGTTTTATTTTAAGGTTTATTTTTTAGGTTTAGGTTTATATTTAGTTTTAAGTTTATTTTATTTTTACTTTATGTTTAGTTTTTATTTTATTTAGGTTTTTTATTCTTTTGGTTTTTATTTTTTATTTTAGTTAAGGTTTTTATTTATTTTATTTTATTTATTTTTATTAGTTTATTGTATTTTATTTTAAGGTTTAGGTTTAAGTTTTAGTTTAGGTTTAGGTTTTTAGGTTTTTAGGGTTTAGGGTTTAGGGTCTAGGGATTAGGGTTAAGATTTAAGGTTTAAAGTTTAGGGTTTAGGTTTTAGGGTTTAGGCTTTAGGCTTTAGGGTTTAGTTTTAATGGTTAGTTTAGGGTTTAGGGTTTAGGGTTTTAGGGTTTAGAGTTTAGGTTTTAGGTTTTAGGGTTTAGGGTTATAGTTTAAGGTTTTTAGGGTTTAGTGATTAGGGTTTAGGTTGTAGTTTAGGTTCAAGTTTAGGTTAGTTAGTTTAGAGTTTAATTTAGTTTTAGATTTAGGTTTAAGGTTTAGGTCTTATATTAGATTTAACTTTAGAATTCTAATTTAGGGTTTAAGTTTAGTTTAGGTTAGGAATTCTGATTTAGTTTTAAAGTTTAAGTTTAAGTCAATTTAGGATTTAGTTTATAGTTTTAGAGTTTAGGGTTTAAGTTTAGAGTTTAGTTTAAGTTTAAGTTCGTTTAGGTTTAGTTTAGATTTAGGATTTAGGTTTAAATTTAGGTTTAAGTTAGTTTAGGGTTTAGGGTTTTAAGTTTAGTTATGATTTTATTGTTTAGGTTTTAGGTTGAGATTAGGGTTTAGGGTTTAGTTTAAAGTTTAGAATTTTAGGGTTTAGGGTTTTTTAGTGTTTATGGTTTAAGGTTCATGGTTTCAATTTTTAGGTTTAGGGTTTAGGGTTAGTTTTAGGCTTTAGGGTTTAGGGTTTTCTTTATTAGGGTTTTTTAGGTTAATTTTTTATTTTCATTTAGTTTAGTTTATTTATTTTAGGTTTATTTATTTTAGTTTAGGTTTTTTATTTTAGTTTATTTTTTAGGTTTATGTTTAGTATTATGTTTATTTTTTGTTTAGTTTTATTTTTATTTTATTTTTTAAGTTTAGGTTTTATTTTTTTACTTTTTAGTTTTTGTTTAGGTTTTTATTTTACTTTTTTAGGTTTAGGTTCTAGGTTTTTATTTTAGGTTTATTTTTAGGTTTTTTTATTTAGGCTTAGGTTTATTTTTTAGTTTATTTTATTTTATTTAGTTTAGGGTTTAGTTTAGTCTATTTTAGGTTTAGGGTTTGGTTTTATTTATTTTAATTTAGTTTATTTTAGTTTAGGTTTTTTTTATTTTGTTTATTTTAGGTGTATGTTTTTTTTTTAGTTTAGGGTTTAGGATTTATTATTAATTTATTTTTTAGGTTTTATTTTTAGGTTTAGGTTTTTATTTAGTTATTATTTTATTTTATTTTAGATTTATTTTATTTTTATTTTACATTCATTTTTTTATTTAGGTTTTCTATTTTTTATTTATTTTATTTTTTAGTTTAGTTTAGGGTTTTATTTATTTTATTTTAGTTTAGTTTTTGTTTCTTATTTTATTTTCTTTTCAGGTTTAGGTTTAGGTTTAGGTTAAGGTTTTAGTTATATTTTTTATTTTATGTGTTTTTATTATTTTATTTTAGTTTATGTTTTTTATTTATTTTATTTTTAAGTTTTATTTAGTTTAGGTTTATGTTTTTAGCATTTTAGGGTTTTGGGTTTAGGGTTTGGGTTGTATGTTTATGGTTTGGAGTTTAGGGCTTAGGGTTAGTTTTAGGATTTATGGTTTAGGGTTAAGTTTTTTTATTTTTTATTTATAATTTTTATTTTTTTAAAATTAAGTAAATTGGTAGGGTTTATGGTTTAGGGTTTAGGGTTGAGGATTTAAGGTTTAGGGTTTAGGATTTAGTGTTTTAGGGTATTTTTTTTTTTAAAAAAAACTAAGTAAACCAATATATTTAAGTTTATTTAGTTTATTTAGTTTATTTAGTTTATTTTTTATTTATTTTATTTTACCTTTTTGTGTAGGTTTATTTTATATTTTTATTTAATTTAGTTTATTTATTTTAGGTTTAGGTTTAGGTTTATATATAGCTTTAGGTTTAGTTTTATTTTTATTTTATTTTATAGATTAAGGTTTTATTTTTTATTTTTAGGTATATGTTTAGGTATTTATTTTATTTTCTTAAGTTTAGGTTTTAGGTTTTTATTTTAGGTTTATTTTTAGGTTTTTTTAGTTTAGGTTTAGGTTTATTTTTAGTTTAGGTTATTTAATTTAGTTTAGGGTCTAGGTTTAGGCTTTATTTTAATTTAGGTTTATGTTTATTTTATTTTGTTTATTTTAGCTTTAAGTTTTTTTTAGTTTAGGGTTTAAGTTCTATTTTTATTTTATTTTTAGTTTTATTTTAAGTTTAAGTTTTTATTTTATTTATGGTTTTGTGTCACCATCCTTAAAGATCTTTGATCAGAGTGGGAGCTCAAAATAACACATTGTACACTTTAGAGCCGGCTGTTGCAACATCGGTTACGGCAATGCACTCTTCTTCCGCCTTTTCGTTAGCAGTCTATCAGGTGTTGCATTTTATTGGTATGCGGAACTGCCAACAGCTCGGTGAAGACTTTTGCTAAGTTGGAGCACCTCTTCATAATGGGGTTTGTTGTAACTCAGTAGAGGGTGACTGTAGGCGACATCATTGTAGAGAAACAGAAGCCCAACGAGTCCCTTATTAATTACATTCTCAGGTGGCATGACCTGAGCATGAAATGCGAACTATAGCTGTCCAAATAACATGCCATTGAGATTCTTCTCAAGAATATCCATGGCCCGGTCGCTTTTATGCATAAGGGATTTACCATCAAAACATTTCAGAAATTAATAAACAAGGTAGCTAGCCTACAAGAGGAAGCCAAACATTTTCCCTTTCCAAACCAATCATCTAAGCAGCCTACCCAGCAGTGATATTCATATCCATGGCCAGGTACCTTCTCTTGCCAATATATTGAATAAGCCATATTCATTCAAGAGGGAGGAAGTTAGAAAAATCTTTAAGAATCTCTTAAAGAAACCTAACTTTTAGTTACCAGAGCCTAAGAGGCCCTAGGAAGTGGGCAAGAGTAATGATCCTAGCTATTTTCTCTACAACCGCATGTTAGGCCATGTCTTAGAGGATTGTATCACTTTTAAAGACTAGCTTAAGCACAACTACAAGTTGAGAACCATAGTTATCCCTTGATAATACTTATTAGAACAATAATCCAATTCTATTAGAGTAATCCTTGGGGATACTTGCAATCCTCTTAAGATCAAAGAAGGTTAGGATATCTCCCTATCATGAACCTCTAAGAAGATCATTTCTAAGATCAAGAAGCTTTCCTTGCAGGTCCCTGAAGTAGTTCAAGCCTCCAACACCAAGGGAGGTTTGCTAGTTGCAAAGGACAACTTAGGGAGGGTGACTGCACAGCACCAGCAACAGCTCACCATACTTTCCTAGGATAGTCAAGTAGTGTAGCCACCGTCCGAGTCCAGTACTCCCTCCACCATTACATCTACCACCTCTTCTACTAACTCCTCTTCTAATGGCAGGAGCATTGTATCTGTGGATAAGGGCACTAAATCCCATACTCCGCTTACTTTACTTGATTTCTATCATGTACCTCCACCCAAAAAGAAATTAATGATGAAAGTTGATTCTACTTATATGTTGTCTACTTCTGATGCTTTTGATTTTATTCCTATTGAAAGCTCTCCGTCTAAATAAAAATAATAGCTCTAGTAGTTCCAATCCTTTCCCAGTGAATTTGAGTTTATTTACTTTATTTAGTTTATATTTAATTTATTTGAGTTTATTTTATTTCATATTTTTATTTTGGTTTATTATTTATGTTTATTTTATATAATTTATTTATTTTAGTTTAGGTTTTTTATTTTAGTTTATTTTTTAAGTTTAGGTTTATTTTTTAGTTGAGTTTTATTTATATTTTATTTTTTAGGTTTAGGTTTAATTTTATATTTTTCTGTTTAGGTTTAAGTTTTTATTTTCTTTTCTTAGGTTTAGGTTTTAGGTTTTTATTTTTTAGATTAGGTTTAGGTTTATTTTTAGTTTATTTTTGGTTTTTGTTTAGGTTTTATTTATTTTAATATATTTTATTTTATTTTAGGTTTATGTTTATTTTAATTTGTTTATTTTATTTTTATTTTAAGTTTATGTTTTTTTAGGTTTAAATTTTTGGTTTATCTTTTATGTTTAGGTTTTTATTTAGTTTTAATTTTATTTTTTTTAGGTTTATTTTATTTTTTAATTTAGTTTGGATTTTTCTTTATTTATTTATTCTTAGTTTAGTTTTTAATTTTTATTTTTTTTTCTTTTTAGGCTTAAGTTTAGGTTTAGATTTACGTTTAGGGTTTAATTTATGTTATTATTTTATTTTTATTTTATTATATTTTTGTTTAGGATTTTTTATTTATTTTATTTTTTGGATTATTTAATTTAAGTTTAGGTTTATTGCTTTTAGGGTTTAGGGTTTAGGGTTTAGGGTCTAGGGTTTAAGGTTAGTTTAGGGTTTAAGGTTTAGGGTTTAAGGTTTAAGGTTTAGGGTTTAGGGTTTAGGGTTTAGGGTTTAGGTTTAAGATTTTATTTAATAAAGAACAAATTCAAATTCAACATTTTTTCTTTTCAATTTCATCAAACAATCGCACCCCCAAGTTTTCTAAGACACAAGTAATGGCATAGATAAAAAATGAACGTCCATAGATCAAATAAAAAGCACTAGATAAGTAGAATTATCTCTATTGTAAAGACACAGTTCCATAAATAGTAGATCAGATCGGTCGTTCTTCAGTTTCTCCAATTCTAATTAGAACCACCCTCGCTTCTCGAGTAGCGAGATCCGCCATCATATCCCTGATCTCTCCCTCTGCCACCACCATGGTTATAACCTCCATCACTCCTCTCACTTCCGTAACCACCACTGCTTTTACCAAACCCTCCATACCCACCAGCACCTCTAGATCCCCCACTACCATGATCATAACCGCTGCCTCCGCCTTTGCCTCCACTTCTAAATCTAGACTGAGCCTAGTTGACAGTGATGTTTCTGCCATCATGGTTCCGCCCATTCTTAGGGTTTAAGGTTAGTTTAGGGTTTAGATTTTTTGCTTTTTAGGGTTTAAGGTTTAGGGTTTAGGGTTTAGGGTTTTGGGTTTAGGGTTTGGGGTTTAAGGTTTAGTGTTTATGGTTTAGGTTTTTGGCTTAAGGTTTAATTTTAAGTATAGCATTTAGGGTTTAGGGTTAGGGTTTAGAGTTTATTGGTTTTTAGGATTTAGGGTTTAGGGTTTAGGATTTTTTTTAAAAAATAAAGTAAATCAATAGGTTTAGTTTATTTAGTTTATTTTTTATTTATTTTACTTTATTTTCTTTTTTGTTTTTATTTAGGTTTATTTTTTATTTTTATTTATTTTAGTATATTTATTTTAGGATTATTTATTTTAGTTTAGGTTTTCTTTATATATTTAGTTTAGGTTTAGGTTTATTTTTTAGTTGAGTTTTATTTTATTTTATTTTTTTTTAGGTTTAGGTTTTATTTTTTTATTTCAGGTTTAGGTTTTATTTTATTTTTAGGTTTAGGTTTTAGGTTTTATTTAGGTTTATTTTAGGTTTTATTTTAATTTAGGTTTATGTTTATTTTAGTTTATTTAATTTTATTTAGGGTTTAGGTTTAGGTTTAGGTTTATTTATTTATAGTTTAGTTTTAGTTTAGGTTTAGGTTTATATTTATTTTTAGGTTTTTTTGTTTAGGGTTTAGTTTATTTATTTATTTTAAATTTAGGTTCAGGTTTAGGTTTTTAGCTTTTTATAGTTTAGGGTTTAGTGTTAGTTGAGGGTTTAGGGTTTAGGTTTGGGGTTTAGGGTTTAGTGTTTAGGGTTTTGGTTTTAGGGTTTTAGGATTTAGGGTTGAGGGTTTAGGGTTTAGGTTTAGGGTTTTTAGGGTTTAGGGTTTAGGGTTTAGGATTTAGGGTTTAAGTTTTAGGTATAGGTTCAAGTTTTAGTTTAGGCTTTAGGGTTTAAGGTTTTGGGTTTTTTTTTTTAAGCAGAGAACAAATTCATTCAACATTTTTTCTCTTCAATTTCATCAACCAAGTAGCACACAAAGTTTTTAAAAACACAAGTGATGACATAGATAAAAAATGAGCTCGAATAGAGAAAATCAAAAACCCTAGATAATTTGAATCATCTTTACTATAAAAGTATAGATATTTAAGCAGTAGATCGGATTGATCGCTCTTCAGTTTCTTTAGTTTCGATCAGAACCACCCTGGTTTCTCGAGTAGCGTGATCCACCATCATATCCTTGATATCTCCCTCTTCCACCCCCATTGTAATAACCTCCATCGCTCCTCCCGCCTACCAGTACATCCAGATCCCCCACCACCACTATGATAACGCTGCCTCCCCCTCCATCTCCAGAGATCTAGCCCGAGGCTGACAGTGATGTTCTTGCCATCAAGGCTCACCCATTCATGGGAGTTTAGGGTTTAGGTTTGGTTAGGGTTTGGTTTAGGATTTTAGAGCTTATGCTTTTGTGTGGTTTTGAGTAAGGTGGGTTGTGGAGGGTTTAGGGTTTAGGGTTTAGTGGATGGATTAGGGTTTAGGGTTTAGGGTTTAGGTTTAGAGTGTTTAGGGTTTTGGGAAGAGTTTTTGGTGGTAGTTTGTGGCATGGGTAGGGTTTAGGGTGTGGTTTATGGTTTTAGGGTTTATGGTTTTGGTAGGGTTATAGGTTTAGGATTGTAAGTAGGGTTTAGTGGAGTTTGGGTGGTGGTTGGCCTAGTTTAGGGTTTAGGTTTAGGTTTATGTTGGGTTTGGCCTTAAGATTTAGGGTTTAGTGTTTAGGGCATGCAGGTGGGTCCCAATTTAGGGTTTGGTTTCTTTTAAAATTTTAAACCTTCTAATTTTTTTTAAATTTCACCAAGCAAAAGTAGGTTTTGGTTTATTTAGTTTATTTTTATTTAGGTTTATTTTATTTTTATTTATTTAGTTTATTTATTTTATATTTATTTATTTTAGTTTAATTTAAATGTTTAGGTTTAGTTTATTTTTTTAGTTTAGTTTTACTTTTAATTTATCTTTAGTTTAGGTTTTATTTTTATTTTAGGTTTAGATTTAGGTTTCATTTTATTTTTTAGGTTTAGGTTTTAGGTTATTATTTTAGGAATATTATTAGGTTTTATTTTTAAATTTAAGTTTAGGTTTATTTTTAGTTTATTTAATTTTATTTAGGGTTTTGAGTTTTTTTTAGGTTTAGGTTTAGGTTTTATTTATTTTCATTTAGTTTATTTTAGTTTAGGTTTAAGTTTTTTTTAGTTTATGGTTTTTTTAAGATTTTATTTTTAGATTTATTTTTTTAGGTTTAGGTTTTTCTTTAGTTTTTAATTTATTTCATTTGAATTTTAGGTTTTGTTTTTATTTTATTTAGGTTTTTTTATTTTTTTTAGTTTAGATTAGGTTTTTATTTATTTTATTTTAGTATAATTTTTATTTTTTTAATTTATTTTCTTTTTAGGTTTAGGTTCAGGTTTTAGTTTAGGTTTTTATTTTAATTTAGTTTTTTATTTTATTTGGTTTAAGTTTTTTATTTATTTTATTTTTAGGTTTTATTTTGCTTAGGTTTAAGTTTTTAGCTTTTTAGGGATTAGCATTTTGGGTTTAGGTTTTAAGGCTAGTTGAGGGTTTAGGGTTTAGGGTTTAAGGTTTTTGAGTTTTAGGGTTTATGGTTTAGGTTATAGGTCTAATGTTCAGGTTTTAGTTTAGGGTATAGGGTTTTTGGTTTTTTTTTAACAGAGAACAAATTAACATTCAACATTTCTACTTTTTGATTTCATGAACCAAGTAACAAACACAATTTTCTAAGACACGATCGATGACAGATAAAAAATGAGCACACAGAGGAAATCAAAAACCCTAGATAACAAGAACCGTCTCTACTATAAAGACATAGTTCCATAAGCAACATATCAGATTGGCCGCTCTTCAATTTCTCCAGCTCCCATTAGAACCACTCTGGCCTCTAGAGTAGCATGATCCACCATCATATCCTCGAACTCTCCCTCCAGCACCACCACAGCTATAACCTCGGTCGCTCCTCCTGCCTCCATAACCACCACTGCTCCAACCACCACCTCCATATCCACCAGCACCTTTAGATCCCCCACCACCATTATGATAATGTTACCTTCGCCTTCACCTCCACTGCCAGATCTAGATTGAGCCGAGTTGATAGTGATGTTCTTGTCATCAAGGTTCTTCCCATTCTCAGGGTTTAGGTTTATGTTTAGGTTTATTAAGTTTTATAGTTTAGGTTTATTTTTTAATTTATTTAGTTACTTTAGGTTTAGGTTTACGGTTTGGGGTCTCTACTATAAAGACCCATAAGTAACAGATCAGATTGGCCGCTCTTTAGCTTCGTCAGTTTCCATCAAAACCACTCTAGCCTCTAGAGTAGTGTGATCCACCATCATATCCTCAATCTCTCCCTCTACCACCATCGTGGCTATAACCTCAGTCGCTCCTCCCGCCTCTATAACCATCGCTACTCTGACCACCACCTTCATATCCACTAGCACCACTAGATACCCCACCACCACTGTGATAACCGTTACCTTCGCCTTCACATCCACTGCCAGATCTAGATTGATCCAAGTTGACATTGATGTTCCTGTCATCAAGGTTCTTCCCATTCTTAAGGTTTAGGTTTATGTTTAAGTTTATTAGGTTTTACAATTTAGGTTTAGGTTTAGGGTTTGTGGTCTCTACTATAAAGACACAATTCCATAAGCAACAGATCAGATTGCTATCTCTGTAATTTCTCCAGTTCCCATCAGATCCACTCTGGCCTCTAGAGTAGCATGATCCACCATCATATCCAAGATCTCTCCCTCCGTCGCCACCACGGCTATAACCTCCGTCGCTCCTCCCGCCTCCATAACCACCACTGCTCTGACCACCACCTTCATATCCACCAGCACCTCTAGATCCCCCACCACCACTGTGATAACTGTTACATTCACCTTCACCTCCACTACCAGATCTAGATTGAGCCTGCGGTGATGTTCTGCCATCAAGGTTCTTCCCATTCTGGGTTTAGGTTTATGTTTAGTTTATTAGGTTTTACATGTGCTTATTTTTAATTTATTTTGTAACTTTAGGTTTAGGTTTAGGGTTTGGGGTTTAGGATTTAGAGTATAGGGTCAAGGATTAGGGTTTAGAGTTCATGGTTTAGGGTGTAGGGGTTAGGGTTTAGGGTTTAGGATTTTAGGGTTTATGCTTTTAGGGTATAGGGTTTAAGATTAGGAATTATGGTTTATTTTTTAAGGTTTAGGGTTTAGGTTATAAGGTTTAGGGTTTTAGTGTTTATGGTTTAGTGTTTAGAGTTTAGGTTTTAGGGTTTAGGGTTTAGGGTTTACGGTTATAGGTTTAGGGTTTAGGGTTTAGACTTAGGGTTTTTTTTTTTAAAACAAAATCCACTAAAGTGGTAGGTTTAGGTTTATTTAGTTTATTTTTTATTTATTTTAGTTTATTTTAATTTTAATTTTTATTTAGGTTTATTTTTATTTTTATTTAGTTTAGTTTATCTATTTTAGATTTATTTATTTTAGTTTAGGTATTTTATTTTAGTTTAATTTTTAGGTTTAAGTTTAGGTCAAATTTTTTATTTAGTTTTAGTTTTATTTTATTTTTTAGGTTTAGGTTTTATTTTTTATTTTTAGGTCTAAGTTTATATTTTTATTTTATTTTTTTAGGTTTTGGTTTTATGTTTTTATTTTAGGATTATTTTTAGGTTTTATTTTTAGTTTAAGTTTAGGTTTATTCTAGTTTATTTTATTTTATTTAGGGTTTAGCTTCACATTTAGGTTTAGTTTATTTTAGGCTTATGTTTAGGTTTTATTTATTTTAGTTTAGTTTATTTTAGTTTAGGTTTGAGGTTTATTTTATTATTATTTTAGGCATGAGATTTTAGTTTGGGTTTAGGTTTTATTTTTGATTTATTCTTAATTTTAGGTTTATTTTTTAGGTCCAGATTTTATTTATTTTATCTCATTTTATTTTAAGTTTATTTTGTTTTTATTTTAGGTTTAGTTTTTATTTTATTTAGGTTTTTTATTTTTTTAGTTTAGCTTAGATTTTTATTTATTTTATTTTACATTTAGTTTTAATTTTATTAAGTTTTTAATTTTTAGGTTTATTTTATTTTTTTTAGTTTAGTTTAGGTTATTCTTTATTTTATTTTAGTTTATTTTATTTTAGGTTTAGTTGGTTTAGTTTTTATTTTATTTTATTTTAGGTTTATTTAGTTTAGGTTTCAGGTTTTAAAGTCTGTTAATGGTTTAGGGTTTAGGGTTTAGGGTTTAGGGTTTTAGGGTTTAGGGTTAAGTGGGTTTATGGTTTGGATCAGGGTTTAGTGTTTAGCCATTTTTTTAGGGTTTAGGGTTTACTTTGGGTTTAAGGTTAGTTTAGGATTTAGCTTTGAGTTTAGGGTTTACACAGCATTTTGGGTTTTAGGCATTTAGATCAGGGTTAGGGTTTAGGGTTTAGAGTTATTTTAGCTAGGTTTAGGTTTAAGAGTTTAGGGTCCAGGTAACTTTAGTTTAGGATTTAAGATTTAGGGTTTAGGGAGGGTTTGTGGATTGTATTAGGATTTAGGTTTTTTTTAAAATAAAAAATTAATGTAAACCGACAGTAGGTTTATTTTATTATTTAGTTTATTTTATTTTATTTATTTTAATTTTTTTATTTAGGTTTATTTTTTTATTTTATTTAGTTTATTTATTATAAGATTATTTATTTTAGTAGATTTTATTTTAGTTTATTTTTTAGTTTTAGTTAATTTTTTAGTGATTATTTTATTTTATTTTTTAGGTTTAGGTTTTATTTTTTATTTTTAGGTTTTGGTTTAAGTTTTTATTTTATTTATTTATGTTTTAGTTTTAGGTTTTTATTTTAGGTTTATTTTTAAGTTTTATTTTTTAGTTTGGTTCAAATTTATTTTTAGTTTATTTAATTTTATGTATGGTTTAAGTTTAGTTTTAGGATTTATTTATTTTAGTTTACTTTATTTTACTTTATGTTTCGGTTTATTTTATTTTTATTTTAAGTTTAGGTTTTTTTTTAGTTTAGGGTTTAGGTTTTATTTTTTATTTATTTTTAGGTTTATTTTTTAGATTTAGGTTTTTATTTAGTTTTTATTTTATTTTGTTTTAGGTTTATTATAATTTTATTTGAGGTTTAGTTTTATTTTATTTAGGTTTTTATTTTTAAGTTTATTTTAGATTTTTATTTATTTTATTTTAGTTTAACTTTTATTTGTTATTTTATTTTCTTTTTAGGTTTAGGTTTTGATTAGGTTTAGGTTTAGCTTTTAGTTTAGGTTTTTATTTTATTTTATTTTTTATTTTATTTTAGCTTTTTAGGGTCTAAGGTTTAGGGTTTAGGGTTTGGGGTTTAGGGTTTAGCATTTATGATTTAGGTTTTAGGGTTTTGCATTTAGGGTTTATGGTGTTAGGGTTTAGGGTTTAGGGTTTAGGGTTTAGGGTTTTCGGGGTTTAGGGCTTAGGGTTTAGGGTTTAGGTTTTACGTCTAGGGTTCAGGTTTTAGTTTAGGGTTTAATGTTTTTGGTTTTTTGAACAAAAAACAAATTAAGATTCAACATTTCTTCTTTTATATTTCATCAACCAAGTAAGACTAAATTTTCTAAGACACACTTAATTTATTTTAGCATAGGTTTAGGTTTATTTTATTTTAGTTTAGGGTTTAGGTATTCTTTTTCATTTATTTTAAGGTATGATTTTTTGGTTTATTGTTTAGTGTTTAGGTTAGCATTTGTAGGGTTTAGGTTTGGGTTTTTAGGGTTTAGGGCAGTGTCAGTGATCAGGGTAGGTGCCATAGTGGCCTGGGCATGGCTAGGAGTTAGAGCAGTGCCTTAGCCCAGGGTCACCAGATTAGGAGGTCATTTTGAGAGTGCATCAGGCCTGGAGGATTTAGGGTCATGGTTTAAGAGGAAGTTTGGGCTGCCCAGGATCCAGTATAGTTCAGGTGTCAGCCCAAGATTTAGGATCAGGAGGGCCCAGTTTAGGATCAGGTTTAGAGGGTTAGTTTTAGGGTTTAGTTTAGCCCAGGGCCTAGGGTTTGGGGTGTGGCCTTAGGGTTTTAAAAAATGTTAAAACACAAGAGGTTTAGATTTATTTATATTTAGTTTATTTTCTATTTATTTTATCTTATTTTATTTTAAATTTTATTTAGGTTTATTTTTTATTTAGTTTAGTTTATTTATTTTAGGTTTATTTATTTTAGTTTAGCTTTTTTATTTTATTTTATTTTTTAGGTTTAGGTTTAAGTTTAGATTTATTTTTTTTGTTTAGTTTTATTTTTATTTTATTTTTTGGGTTTAGGTTTTTTTTTTCATTTTAGGTTTAGGTTTAGGTTTTTATTTTAATTTTTTTTTTAGGTCTAGGTTTTAGGTTTTTATTTTAGCTTTATTTTTAGGTTTTATTTTTTTACCTCAGGTTTAGGTTTATTTTAAGTTTATTTTATTTATCTAGTTTACGGTTTAGGTTTAGTATATTTTAGGTTTTGGTTTAGGTTTTACTAATTTTAGTTTAGGTTTTAGTTTATTTTATTTTATTTATTTTTGGTTTAAGTTTTTTTTTTAGCTTAGGGTTTAGTTTTTATTTTTTATTTATTTTTATGGTTTTTAGGTTTAGGTTTATATTTAGTTTTTATTTTATTTTATTTTATTTTACATTTAGTTATTATTTTTTATTTTTTTATTTTTAGGTTTAGGTTTAGTTTTAAGTGTTTAGTTTCTTTTATTTTTTTATTTAATTTAGTTTTAAGTTTTTTTATTTTATTTTTTAGGTTTTATGTAGTTTAGGTTTAGGTTTTAGGTTTTGTTTTTAGATTTAGTTCCTGTTCAATCGCCAGGGTTTAGGGGCATGTTTTAGGGTTTAGGGTTTAGGGTCTAGGTTTAGGGTTAAAAATTAGGGTTTAGGGTTTTAGGGTTAACGGTTTAGGGTTTTGGGATGTAGGTTTAGGGTTTAGGGTTAGTTTTAGGTTTTAGAATTTAGGGTTAGGGTTTTTTATTTGTTTATTTATTTAATAAATTAAGTAAATTGGTAGGTTTATATTTATTTAGTTTATTTCTTTATTTATTTTAGTTTATTTTTATTTTTATTTTTATTTTTATTAAGGTTTATTTTTATTTTTATTTATTTTATTTTATTTATTTTTTTTATTTTAGTTTATTTTTTTTGGTTTATGTTTAGGTTTAGGCCTTTTTCTATTTAGTTTTATTTTTATTTTATATTTTAGGTTTAGGTTTTAGGTTTTTATTTTAGGCTTTTTTCTAGGTTTTATTTTTTAGTTTATGTTTAGGCTTATTTTTAGTTTATTTTATTTTATTTAGTTTAATATTAGGTTTTGGTTTAGTTTATTATAGGTTTAGGGTTATGTTTTATTTATTTTAGTTTTGTTTATTTTAGTTTAGGTTTAGGTTTATTTTATGTTCATTTAGTAGTTTTTTTTTTTTTTTTTTTTTAAGTTTTAGGTTTATTTTTTTATATTTAGGTTTATATTTTAGTTTTATATTTTATTTTATTTTATTTTTATTTTTATTTTAGGTTTAGTTTTTATTTTTTTTAAGTTTTTTTATTTTTTATAGTTTAGTTTATGTTTTATGTATTTTATTTTAGTTTAGTTTTTATTTTTTATTTTATTTTCTTTTTTAAGTTTAGGTTTAAGATTAGGTTTTAGTTTATGTTTTTATTATTTATTATTTTATTTTTTTATTTTGATTTAGGTTTTTTTATTTATTTTATTTTTAGATTTTATTTAGTTTAAGTTTAGGTTTTTAGCTTTTTAGGGTTTAGGGTTAGTTTAGCATCTAGGGTTTAGGATTTTGGATTTAGGGTTTAGGGTTTATGGTTTAGGGTTTGGAGTTTAGGGTGTAGGTTTTAATACAATTCAATCTAAGTTGAAGTGATTAAGCCAATACAAACTTGATGTCATGAATGTTGATCACCCTAGGATGATCAATTGATATAAATTGGGTCAAACCAATTCAACCCAGCCCATTGACCAAGTCAACCCTTTGGCCAATATGAATGCAAACTAGCCAAATTACAACCTAAGCCAAATCCATTGAAACCAATGATTCAAATCAACCCAAAATTAATATTTAAACATGACTTGATCTTAAATTGAGCCAAACCTAGCTGGTTTAGGGTTTAGGGTTTTAGGGTTTAGAGTTTAGGATATATGGTTTTCAAGGTTTAGGGTTTAGGTTTCAGGTTTAGGGCTCAAGTTTAAGTTTTGGGTTTAGGGTTTTTAGGTTTTTTTTTAAACATAGAACAAATTTAGATTCAACATTTTTTTTGATTTCATCAAACAAGTAACACATGAGTTTTCTAAGACACAAGTGATGACATAGATCAAAAATGAACATGCATATAGAAAATCCAATACTCTAGATAACTAGAACTATCTTTATTATAAAGGCACTCTTCCATAAGCAGATTGGATCGATCATTCTTCAGTTTCTCCAGTTCCCATCACAACCACCCCGGCCTCTCGAGTAGCGAGATCCACCATCATATCCCCATTTCACCCTCTGCCACTACCACGGTTGTAACCTCCGTCGCTCCTCCCGCCTCCATAATCACCACTGCTCCGACCACCACCTCTATATCCACCAGCATCTCCATATCACCCACCATCATTGTGATAACCACCGCCTCTGCCTTCACCTCCACCGCCAGATCTAGACAGAACATGGTTGATAGTGATGTTCCTGCCGTCAAGGTTCTTCCATTCATAGGGTTTATTTTTAGGGTTATTAGGTTTTAGTGTTTAGTTTTTTTTTATTTATTTAGTCAGGTTTAGTTTAGGTTTAGGGTTTGGGGTTTAGTGTTTAGGATTAAAGTTAGGGTTTAGGGTATAAGAGTTTATGCTTTTAAAATTTAAGGTTTAGGGTTTAGGGTTTAATGTTTTTTAGTGTGTAGGTTTTAGGGTTGTTAGTTTATGGATGTTGGTTTAGAGTTTAGGATTCAGGGTTTAGGGTTTAGGATTTAGGGTTTAAGGTTTTTTTATTTAAATTAAGTAAACTGATTGGTTTAGGTTTATTTAGTATATTTAATTTATTTTTTATTTATTTAGGGTTTATGGTTTAGGGTTTAGGTTTTAGGGTTTAGGGTTTAGGGTTTATGGTTTTAGTTTCTTTTGGGTTTATGGTTTAGGGTTTGAGGTTTAGGGTTTAAGGTTTAAGTTTTAAGTTTTGGGTTCAAGTTTTAGTTTAGGGTTTTCTATTTTTTTAATAGAAAATAAATATATATTTAACATTTCATCTTTTCAATTTTATCAACCAAATAGCACACCAAGTTTTCTAAGACACAAGTGACAACATAGTTCAAAAAAAGCACGCATAGAGAAATTCCAAAACCCTCTACTGTAAAGACATAGTTCCATAAGTAGCAGATAGGATGAGATGTTCTTTAGTTTCTTCAGCTCCAATCTGCACCATCTCAACCTCTCGAGTAGCGAGATCCACCATCATATCATCGATCTCTCCCTCCACCACCACCATGGCTGTAACCACCGTCGCTCCTCCCGCCACTATAACCACCACTACTCCGACCACCGCCTCCATATCCACCAGCACCTCCATATCCCCCACCTTGACTGCGATAACTACCGCCTCCGCCTTCCCCTCCACCGTTAGATCCAGACTGAGCCTAGTTGACGATGATGTTCCTGCTGTCAAGGATCTACCCATTCTTAGGGTTCTGGTTTAGGTTTAGGTTTATTAGGTTTTAGGCTTTAGGTTTAAGTTATAATTTATTTAGTTACTTTAGATTTATGATTACAGTTTGGGGTTTAGGGTTTATGGTTTAGGGTTAGGGTTTAAGGTTTTATTTATTTTAGTTTAAGTTTGGGTTTATTTTATTTTGTTTATTTCAAGTTTAGGTTTTTCTTAAGTTTAGGGTTTAGGTTTTATTTTTTATTTTATTTTATGATTATTTATTTTAGTTTAGGTTTTTATTTTAGTTTATTTTTTAAGTTTAAGTTTATTTTTTAGTTAAGTTTTTTTTTAGGTTTAGGTTTTATTTTTTATTTTTAGGTTTAGGTTTAAGTTTTTATTCTATTTTTTTAGGTTTAAGTTTTAGGTTTTTATTATATGTTTATTTTTAGATTTTATTCTTTTAGTTTAGGCTTAGGTCTATTTTTAGTTTATGTTATTTTATTTAGTTTATGTTTAAGTTTAGATTTATTATATTTTAGGTTTAGGTTTAAGTTTTATTTAATTTAGTTTAGTTTACTTTAGTTTATGTGTAAGTTTATTTTATTTTTATTTTAGATTTAGGGATTAATTTTTATTTTTTATTTATTTTTAAGTTTATTTTTTAAGTTTAGGTTTTTATTTAGTTTTTATTTTATTTTATTTTTATTTTACGTTTAGTTTTATTTTTTTTAGGTTTTTTATTCTTAGGTTTATTTTATTTTTTCGTTTAATTTTGGTTTTTATTTACTTTATTTTAATTTTTTTACTTTATTATTTATTTTATTTTTAAGTTTAGGTTTTGATTTTAGTTTAGGTTTTTATTTGATTTTATTTCTTATTTTATTTATGTTTATGTTTAATTATTTATTTTAATTTTAGGTTTTTAGAATTTTAGGGTTTAGGGTTTAAGGTTTTAGGGTTTAGGGTTTTAAGGTTAGGGTTTAGGGTTTAAGGTTTAGAGTTTAGTGTTAAAGCTTTAGGGTTTAGGGTTTTTAGGTTTTAGGGTTTAGGGTTTATTGTTTAGGGTTCAGGGTTAGCATAGGGTTTAAGGCTAGTTTAGGGTTTAGTATTTAAGGTTTAGGCTTTAAGCTTTAGGCTTTAGGGTTTTTAGGGTTTAGGGTTAGTTTAGAGTTTAGGATTTAGATTTTTAGGGTTGATAGTTTAGGTTTTAGGGTTTATGGTTATAGTTAGGGTTTATGGTTTAGGGTTTATGGTTTATTGTTTAGGGTTTAGGGTTAGTTTAGTGTTTAGTGTTTAAGGTTTGAGGTTTTTTACGGTTTAACATTTAGGGTTGTAGGTTTAGGATTTAGGGTTCAAAGTTAGTTTTAAGGCTTTAGGTTTAGGGTTTAAGGATTTAGACTTTAGGATTTAGGGTTTAGTGTTTTTTTTTAAAAAAAAATTATGTAAACTGGTAGGTTAAGGTTTATTTAGATTATATTTTATTTATTTTAGTTTATTTTATTTTTTCTTTTTATTTAGGTTTATTTTTTATTTAGTGTAGTTTATTTGTTTTAGGTTTATTTATTTTAGTTTATGTTTTTTATTTTAGTTTAATTTTTAGGTTTATGTGTAGGTTTACACTTATTTTTTAGTTTAATTATATTTTTATTTTATTTTTTAGGTTTAGGTTTTATTTTTTATTTTTTTTGGTTTAGGTTTTAGGTTTTTATTTTATATATATATTTATGTTTTATTTTTTAATTTAGGTTTAGGTTTATTTTTATTTTATTTTATGTTATTTAGTTTAGGGTTTAGGTTTAGTTTATTTTAAGTTTAGGATAGGTTTTATTTATTTTCATTTAGGTTAAGGTTTATCTTATTTTGTTTATTTTAGGTTTATGTTTTCTTAAGTTCACGGTTTAGGTTTTATTTTTTATTTATTTTTTAGTTTTATTTTTAAGTTTATTTTTTAGGTTTACGTTTTAGTTTAGTTATTATTTTATTTTATTTTAGGTTTATTTTATTTTTATTTTACATTTAGCTTTTATTTTATTTAGGTTTTCTATTTTTTGTTTATTTTATTTTTTAGTTTAGTTTAGGGTTTTATTTATTTTATTTTAGTTTAGTTTTTATTTTTTATTTTTTTTCTTTTTAGGTTTAAGTTTAGGTTATAATTTAGGTTTTAATTTTATTTTATTTTTTTTCTTTAAATTTTTCTTATTTTTTTAGGTTTTATTTACTTTAGGTTTAGGTTTTTTTGCATTTTAGGGTTTTATGTTTAGGTTTTATTGTTTAGGGTTGTAAGTTTAGGGTTTAGGGTTAGTTTTAGGGTTTAGGTTTTAGGGTTAGGGTATTTTTTTTTATTTCTTTAAATTGAGTAAACCCAAGCAGTTTAGGTTATTTAGTTTATTTTATTTTATTTTATTTTATTTTATTTAGTTTTATGTTTTTAGCTTTAAGTTTAGGTTTAGGTTTTATTTATTTTAGTTTAGTTTATTTTAGTTTTAATTTAGGTTTATTTTATTTATATTTTAGGTTTGGTTTTTTTTAGTAGGGTTTATTTTATTTTATTTATTTTTAGATTTTATGTTAAGGTTGTTTAGGTTTAGGTTTTATTTAGTTTTAATTTATTTTATTTGAGGTATTATTTATTTTATTTTATGTTTAGTTTATATTTTATTTAGGTTTATTTTATTTTTTAGTTTAGTTTAGGTTATTTTATTTTAGTTTATTCTTATTAGTTTATTACATTATATTTTAATATATTGGTTTTATTTTATTTTTAATATTTTATTCTATTTAGGCTCAGGTTTTTTTTCATTTTATCTTTAGGTTTTAGGTTTTTGGTTTTGGCCAGTTTAGGTCCAGGGCCAGTTTAGGGTTTTAAGTTTAGTCAGGCCTAGGGCCCAGGGTTTAGGGCCATGTTCAGGCAGATTTTAGGGTAGGTCACCTAGTACCAGGCCCAGTGGCCCAGCAGGGTCTGAGTGGGCCATAGCCTGGCTTTTAGAGCCTAGGGTCAGTGGGTTAGCTCCAGGCAGTTTAGGATTTAGGTTTAGTGATTAGGGCTCATGGTTTTAGAGTTTAAGAGTGTGAGCTCACAGCCCAGGGTTAGTAGGGCTCAGGTTTAGGGCCCATGGTTTATGGCATGGGTTTTAGGGTTTATGATTTGGATTAGGGATCAGGTTTAGGGTTTAGTCAGTGTTAGTTTAGGCCCAGGGTAACATTTAGGGGTTTAGTTTAGGTTGTAGGTTTAGTTTTAGTTTAGTTTAGGGCCCAGGATTTAGGGCCCCTGCCATGGTTTTCCTTTTTTTAGGGTTTGTTTAGGTTTTTTCTTATTTTTATTTAGTTTTATTTATTTATTTTATGTTTATTTATTTTATTTTAGAGTTTTTCTTGTAGTTTATTTTTTAGGTTTATGTTTATATTTTTATTTTAAATTTTAGGTTTAGGTTTTATTTTTTATTTTAGGTTTTGGTTTTGGTTTTTATTTTATTTTTTTAGGTTTAGGTTTTCAGTTTTTATTTTAGGTTTCTTTTTAGGTTAGGCTTAGGTTTATTTTTAGTTTATTTTATTTTATTTAGTTTAGGGATTAGATTTAGTTTATTTTAGGTTTTGGTTTAGGTTTTATTTATTTTAGTTTAGTTTAATTTAGTTTAGGTTTTATTTTTTATTTATTTTTAGGTTTATTTTTTAGGTTTAGGTTTTTATTTAGTTATTATTTTATTTTATTTTAGGTTTTTTATTTTACATTTAGTTTTTATTTTATTTAGGTTTTCTAGTTTTTATTTATTTTATTTTTTAGTTTACTTAGGTGTTTTATTTATTTTATTTTGTTTTGTTTTTGTTTTTTATTTTATTTTTATTTTAGGTTTAGGTTTTAGTTTAAGTTTTTATTTTATTTGTTTATATTATTTTATTTTGGTTTATGGTTTTTTATTTATTTTATTTTTAGGTTTGATTTAGTTTAGGTTTAGGTTTTTTGCATTTTAGGGTTTTTGTTTTAGGATTTTAGGGTTTAAGGTTTAGGGTTGTAGGTTTAGGGTTTGTTTTAGGATTTAGGGTTTAAGATTTGGTTTTTATTATTTTATTATTTTATTATTTTTTTAAATTAAGTAAAATGGTAGGTTTAGATTTATTTAGTTTATTTCTTAATTTATTTTATCTTATTTTATTTTATTCAATTTAGGTTTATGTTTAGGTTTAGGTTTTATTTATTTTAGTTTTGATTTAGGATTATTTTATTTTCATTTTAGGTTTAGGTTTTTTTTCAGTTTAGGGTTTATGTTTTATTTTTTATTTATTTTAGGTTTTTATTTAGTTTTTAATTTAGTTTATTTTTGATTTATTTTATTTTTATTTTATGTTTAGTTTTTATTTTATTCAGGTTTTTTTATTCTTAGGTTTAATTTATTTTTTAGTTTAGTTTATGTGTTTATTTATTTTATTTTAGTTTATTTTTATTAGTTTATTATATTTTATTTTTAAGTTTAGGTTTTTTATTTTTTATTTTATTTTATTTTATTTTACTTAGGTTTAAGTTTTATTTATTTTATTTTTAGGTTTAATTTAGTAATTTTAGGTTTTAGCATTTAAGGTTTAGGTCAGTTTAAGGTTTAGAGTCAGTGGCCTAGTTATTTTTTTTTTAGGGTTTGTGAGTTTGGGTTGGTTTAGTCTGGTTTATGGTTCATTTAGGGTTTTGGGTTTTGTGGGTTTATGTATTTATAAGTTTGTGGTTAGGCACAAGGTGTCAATTAGTATTTTATAGTTTATTATCATAGTGTGGTTTAGGGTCAGTTTAGGGCCCATGTAGTGGTCAGGTTTAGCTCAAGGTTAGGGCTCAGTTTAGGCCTTTAGTTTAGGGTTTAGGGCTCAGTTTAGGTTTAGGGTAGGTTGTTAGTGATTTCAGTTCTGAGGTCAGTAGTTTAGTAGCCATTTTATTTATTTTATTTTATTTAATTTACTTTATTTATTAAGCCCATTTATTATAAGTTTTAAGGTTTTAAGTTTAGGTTAGGATCATGTTTATTTATTTAGTTTTTTATGTTTAGGTATTTTATTTTTTTTATTAAGTTTATTTTTTCCAAGATTTAGGTCTAGGTTTTATCTTTAGTCATTTATTTCTTTACATGCTACTTATTTCATATTTTATCTAAGGTTAGGTTTATGTTTAGTGGGCCCATGGTTAGTTAATAGGGTTTAGGGAGGAGTTTAGTGGCTTAGCCTGGAGTTTTAGTACAGGGCCTAGGTCAGGCCCAAGATTAGGCCCAGGGTTTGGGAGTAGGCCTGAGTTAGGGTCAGCTCAAGTGGTTTATTTTGGGTCAGTTTTTTATTTAGCCCAGTTAGGGTGAGTTTAGGGCCTGGGGAGTACCCAGAGTTTAGTAAAGGTTAGGGCCCAGTAGAGGGCCCAGTGGCCCAGATAGGATTTAATATGGGCCAAGTATTAGTATCAATTCACTGTGGTCAGTTTATGAAGTTTAGGTTTAGGTGGGTATAAATGGCTACATTATAGTAGTGTCTTTTATTATAAGTAGGCATGTATTTCAGCCAGTGAGGGCCCAGGATCTGTGCTCAGTATAGGATTAGTAAGTTTCATGAGTGGCCCAGGCTCAGATCTTGGATCAGGGAGGTCAGATCAATTTAGTTTCACTATGGTAGGTTAAGGATCAGAGATTAGGGAGAGTCAGGGTAGGTAGGGTTGTGGAGGGAGGGTTATATTTTATTTAGTTTAGTCTTTAGTGTTTATTTATTTAGTATTATTTAGTAGCTCAGGATTATGTTTGTTTAGTTTATTTTAATTTTACTTTAGGTTTGATTTTGGTAGTTTAGATTTTATTTTAGGTTTTAGGTTTTATTTAGACTTAGGTTTATTTTAATTTAGACCTAGGTTTATTTTATTTATTTTATTTTATTTAGTTTAGGGTTTAGATTTAGTTTATTTTAGGTTTAGTTTTATTTTATTTTAGTTTAGTTTAATTTAGTTTGGTTTTATTTTATTTTATTTTATTTATTATTTGTTTTAGTTTTTTTTATTTATTTATTTTATTTTTTTATTTTTTTTTTTAGGTTTTATTTAGTTTTATTTATTTTTTTATTTTACATTTAGTTTTATTTTACTAGATTTTATTTATTTATTTATTTTTTTTAAGTTTAGTTTGGTTTTATTTTTATTTTATTTTATTTTATTTAATTTTTTTAGGTTTAGTTTAGTTTAGTTTATTTTATTTTTTTTTATTTATTTTATTTATTTTTAAGTTTTTTTAGGTCATGTTTTAGTAGGTTTAGGGTTTGGGGTTTATGGTTTTTGGTTTTGTTTTTAGGTTTTGGGTTGGGTTTGTGGTTTATTAGATTTGTGGTTTATGATTTTTAGGTTTGGTGGTTTAGGGTTTAGGGTTTAGGGTTTAGGTTAGCTTAGGGTTTAGGGTTAGTATAGGGTTAAATTAAAAGTGTAGTTAAAGTTTAATTAGTTGATTTTTCTAATTGAGTAAGAATTAAATCTCAAGAAAATCATGGAGAGGCAGAGGTCATCCCATTAAATTTGCTCAAGTAATTAAAGAGTAATTAAGCTAATAAAATTTTCAATTAAACCTTAATTACTATTCAAAATTTGTTAAGATAATTTTTAATTAATTCTCCTCTAAAATACCTTTAAAATGAGTATTTATTTGCATTTTTTATTTCTCTATGGTTTTTTATGATTTTTAGAAGTTTCAGCCATTAAAAATGAATAATTAAACCTAATTAAAGCCTAATCCTATTGGTGGCATGTAACGCACTTTCAACATGGCACCGTGGGATTGGCTATTTAAAAGATACTTGACTCGGTGCCTACGTGGTGGCGGCGGACACGCTTTCTTGTCCGCTGTCCGATCTAAGATCTGATAGCTATAATTAATCTAACAGCTTAATATGATTAAATTAGATCGATCTAGCGGATCTAATCACAACCATCTATTTTGATCATGTGAAACGGACAGTGGGTGATCTAACGTCACGCGAGTGAGGGAGATTGGAGTCCGTCTGCCATTGCTCACTTGATTTGAGCTTACCCGAGCTTGGATCAACTCCAAAAGGATCCCACACCTTCAGGACATCGATCGGAGGGGATTCAACTCAAGATCACATGAGATGAAGTTTTCTTCAAAAATTTCCAACCATTTTTTTCCTGAGGATCAGTTTTGGAAGCATACCTCGTCGGAGTTCAAGACCAGCAGCTCGAACGATTGAGGAAGCTTCATCTAGTGGAGATGAAGCCCTGTTAAGTATCAATTAGATCAACTCCTCGACGTTCGCTTGGAAGGCCATGAACCAATGATTTAGAGATCTGCTTTGATCGAAGTCCCACCTCCGGTGCTCAAGAAGCATGGGAGATAATTCATTCTTATTTGATGAGGCCTAGGAAGGTGCGTGCAAAGTTAATTTTAGTTTGATCGAGAAATGAGGAAGTTATGTCAGAAATGGGAGTGTCCTATTTCGGGACGGACGTGAATGACATTTTATGATCAAGGAACGAGCTTGGGAGCTTAGGGAATGGCTCTAGCGGCTCGTCTTGGGTAACTAGGGCTCTAATAAATAATTTTTGTGTGTGTTTGAGTGGAAATGAGGGTGTATACCCCTTCATCTTGATAGGATGGGATCAGTTTGGCTTCTAGTGGCCACCATCTCGTGGAGTCGGGTGGCCTGGAGGTGGGTGCTGGCTTGGTTGGTCGGTGTGGAGGTGGCTGCCAAAGAGAAATCATGGGCGTCCAATGAGTTTCTAATTCTCCAATGGGGAGAGTGAGGTGATTTTACCTCCCATGGGTCATGACCGACCCAACCACCCCTTGAGTCAAATGTCCTAGCCTAGTGGACCATTGGGAGAGTACCAAGTGGCCAAGGAATGGAAATGACCACTTACATGGGTGATTTTTCTCATGTGATGCCCTTGACCCAAGGGTGGAATGATCTTTTAGCATTGGATTTGATTTGGGCAGATTTGAAATGAGCCAAAAGTGGGTTAGCCCAAATTTCAAATCAATTAGAGTTGATTTGGTTAGGTTTGGCTCAATTTGACTCATTTAGGTCAAATTGGGTTAGGTTGGGTCAAGTTGACCAATCTATCAAATTGGGTCAAACCAAGGGTTTGGTCAAGTTTATATGATCATTTGGGATGTTTTCGTTCAAATGGTTTGGTTTAGTTTGTCTTAGATTCGATTTTGGCTCATTTGAATTCATTTGGGTCAAATGGGTTAAGTTGACTAATTTGATCAAATTGCCAAATTGGCTTGGGTTGGGTGTTAGTTTGGGTTTAGTTAACTAATTGAAGATGATTTTAAGCATTGGTTTCAATTAATTTTGATTTGGTTTTGATTTAGGCCAACTTGAACCTTTAGGTCAATTTGGGCTAAGTAGGTAAATCGGGTTCAATTGGGTCCAATCATGGTTTTGGTCAAGTTCAACAATCAATTTAGAATGAACTTAAGCCATTGGTTGCAATCAATTTGATTTATATTTTGATTTGATGCAATTTAGAATTTTAGGTCAATTTGGGTCAAGTGGGCCAATTAGGTTTGGTTTGAGTCAATTGAAGGTCAAGTCATATTCAAATATTGATTTTGATTTGGTATGAATCATTGGTTTCAAGAGATTTGGCTTAGGTTGCAATTTGGCTAGTTTGGGTTAATTTGGGTTAAGGGGTTGACTTGATCAAATGACCAAGTTGACTTGGTTTGACCTAATTTGTGACAATTGATCAACCTAAGGTGATCAATAATCATGATGAGATATTTGATGGGCTTGGTTCAATCTAATTTGGGTAGGATTAGAACTTGGCTCAAATAGATTGGCCATTTTGGGTCAAGTGACCAATTAGTTGGCTTGATTTTGGGTTGAGTTCGATTTAGTGAGTTTAAATATGGATTTGGGATTGATATATAAATTCAATTGCAATTGGCTTGGGTCTAAATGGGTTTTGGTTCATTTGAACATTTCAAGTCAACAGGGTTAATTTGGGTTTAACTTTGGTTGATTTTGGTTTGGCTTGATGATTGTAAATTTCATCTATATTTATGAATATGATTGAAGGTATGATTGATTCATGAGAAAATCAATTGAATTTGGGTTTTGGAATGAAGGAAATTGACTAAGTCCATGGAGTTGGGTCATGTGGCATATTTTTGGATTTAGATTTGGTTTGATTTTGATAATTTAAATGTATATTGCATTTAAATTTTGTGAAGATGATTAAAAATATGGTTGATTTGTGAGAAAATCAATTGAGTCTGACTTGATTTGGATTAAGATTTGGCTAAGTCCACGGGATAGGTCATATGGTTTAGGAAGGGTTTTGATTTAATTTTAGTTAGTTTGATTTAGTTTTGATCATTTAAATGTAGATTTGATTTATATTTAGGAAGATGATTGAATATATAAATTTATTATGAGAAAGTCAATTGATTTTGGATTAAGATTTGGCTAAGTCCATGGGATAAGTCATATGGCTTATGAAGGGTTTCAAGTTTAGATTTGATCATGGGATTCAGTCATTTGGTTTGAAATTTGGGTTTGGATTTGGATTTGAATTTGATGTTTAAATTGAACTTGAGGTTTGGTTTGAGAAGGTGAACATGATTGGATTTGGGTTGTAGGGTAGGTGAATTATCCTAATCCCTAAGACATAACTTAATCCGATGGTTAACCCTTCTAAGTCTTTAGGCTTAGGTTAAGTGTTTACTTAATTGTTAGAAGTGTCTTATGACTAGGGAACTCTTAGTGTCTAGAAGACTCCTAAGTCTAAGATGGGAAGATTGAATTCACACTCCAAAAGTGAGCTCAACAAGCCTTAAATTCCATAGTGTTGCCCTTGGAGATAGATGATTGGAAGACCAAAACCAAGTTTCACATTATAGACTCGATACATCTTTCAATGCTTTGTTTGGGAGACCCTCGATACATAAGAACAACAGAGTTCTGTCCTCTCTACAGCAGTGTATGAAGTTTGTGAGAGGTGGGATCATCTACTATGTCAAAGGAGATCTTCAACCATTTACTATTCATGAGATCGGCATATATGAGGATGTGGCTTACTACCTCGCAAAATCAACAAGTCTATTCTCGCAAACTTGGCCAAAGTTTAAAAATAAAAAAATATATAAAAAATAAAAAAAAAGAAAGAGAAAAAGAAAAGAAAAGAAAAGAGGAAATGAAAAATAAAATAAAAGAGAGAAAAAATATACTTGGAGGAGGAAGTGGTGCTGACATTCCACCCACGCTTGTTACTCCATTCAACATATGGGTAGACGATGACCCTCCACTGTAGAGGAAGAGGCCAATTTAGAGGTAGTCTTAGGGGTGGAAAACCTCCTTATTGGCCACCTAATAGAAGATATGTCCCAACTACTAGGAGTACACTTACTATCCATATAGACTTAGAATCTAGTTCATAGGATGAGTCTTATTTAGTTAGCACCACTCTTTTCAATAGTAGATTCCTTGGAGGTGACACTTGAGCCGATAGTGATGAAGACCCAGCCAAAGCAAAGCATAAGTGTATTCAAGTCTATATGTGAAATAGTTAGGCATCAGTTGGGAACCTTAGCTCAAACCCAACTTTCCTCTCAAAAAGCGGAGGGTTTGGTAGTTAAGAAACCCCTAAGTCATGAATAGGTGTGAAGAGACAGAGGTTCTTTATGGGAGAATCATCTTCAAGTCAAGAAGTTGATGTAGAACTTTAGGATGATTCATATGAATATTTAATAGAATTACCTTCTAATTGGTACTTGCCTTGTGTTCATAATTTAGCAAAGAAAAGTTTAATTCGACATACTTGGTCAAAGCATAGGTTAGACTACTTCCAAAGAATATGGAAGAACAAATGCAAAAGCTCTCAATCAAGACCATGACTAGGATTCAGAACATTAGGTCCAGTCGATGATGACGATTACTACATAGTCATGTTCAATTATTTGGAATCTGATAAATTCTTTTCAAACCACATTAACTCATATGAAGAGCTGTGCTTAGAAATTTTAGATGATCTAGATGATTTTGAAGTCAAAGATGCACCATTAGAGTTTAAAGAAAAGATCAAGTCAACTATCGATGAGCTCAAGGAAATCAACTTAGGAGCATCAGTTCTTTATTGAATGAAATTGAAACCAATGACTTAGTTAGGCTATTGATTGAGTTTATGGACTGCTTTGCATAGAGTTATGAAGAGATGCTTGGATTGGCTCTTGATCTAGCGGTCCATAAATAGAGCCAGCTAACCCTATCAAGCAAGCTCTTAGATGCATATGATTAGACATAGAAAAATAAATCATTTTGAAGTCAAGAAATTGATCGATGCTGGCTTCATTCGAGAAGAAAAATTCCTTACTTGGTTAGCCAATGTCATCCTAGTTACGAAAAAGAATTGCCAAATTCACATATGCGTTAATTTTAGAAATTTAAATAAGGCATGTCCAAAAGATGAATTTCCACTACCAATCCCAAAGCTGATGGTGAATATTGCCTCATTTCATGCAGTCTTCTATTTCATGGATGGCTTATCTGGATATAACCAAATAAAGATGGCCCTTGAAGATGAAAGAAACACTACTTTTAGAACCCCGATCAGAATCTTTTGTTATAAGGTCTTGCCTTTCAGCCTTAAAAATATTGGTACTACATACCAGTGAGCTTTGACTCAAATCTTTGATGAACTCATTCATCATCAAGTCGAGTGCTATGTCGAGGATCTCTTGGTCAAACGTAAAGAAAATTAAGACCATCTCTTTGACTTGAGAGTAGTTTTCAAATAGTTAAGATAGATAATTTCAAAATGAACCCCTGAGTGTGCATTGGAGCTTCAAGGAAATTCCTTAGGTTTGTTTTCAGACATCAGGGAATCGAAATCGATATGAAGAAGATCAAGGTAATATTAGAAATGTCACCCCCTAAAAGTTTAAGTCAACTCAGATCATTTGAAGGGCAATTGTCATATCGAAGATGCTTTATATCCAACCTATTGGGAAGATGTCAGCCATTCTCAGCACTTGTCAAAAAGGATGCCAAGTTCAAGTGGGATGATAAGTGTGAGCATGCCTTCAAAGACATCAAGCATTACTTGATGATGTCATCGATTCTAGCAGCCCATATCCCAGGCAAGTTGCTCACACTGCTGCATTAGATGACTCCCTTAGTGCTTTGTTGGCCCAAGCTAATGACGAAGGGAAGGAAAACACACTCTACTACCTCAGCCATCATCTAATCTCTACTGAGGCTAATTATCCACCCATTGAGAAGCATTTCCTAGCTTTAATCTTTGCATCCCAAAAGCTACAACACTACATGCTTCCTCATAAGGTGGACTTAATCTCTAAGATCAATCCATTATTTCTCATGGCAATGCTATCCGATTGGCACGATGGTCCATGAACCTCTCGTAGTTTGACATTACCTCTGCTTACTCTCTGCTTAATGATGATCTCATCGATGAACAAATCTTGAACTTAAGGGATATTAGCATTCACCGCAAGGAGATGTACTTTGATGGTGTGGCTTCCTCTCAAAGAAGCGAAGAACCATAATTTACTATTCCAAGAAAGGCAAGGGAAGAATTTCTTAACTCGACCTGATGATGAGATTCTCATATCATCTCCAATATTTGCACCAAAAAAAGAAGAATATGACATTGTCGGCCTAGAGTTAGTCATTACTCTAAGCATCCAAATTAATAATATTCTCAACTAGTTATCAACTAAATCGGGTCCTATAAGGTTATATAGCCCAAGCTCCATCACTACCACAAGTACACCATAAAGTTATTGGCCCAAATCCTAGAGGTTACCATTTGTAAGATTCCTCGAGGAGAGAATGTCATGGCATATGCTCTAGCCAAGCTTGCCAAAGAGTTGGCATGTCTGGAGGATGAGTCCATATCAATAAAGGTCCAAAATAGACAAGTCTTATCATGGATATGGCTAAGCAATGCCACCAATGTCAAAAACACGGTGAGGTCCTACACAAACCACTCAACATTCTACATCCTACATTGGTCTCATGGCCTTTCGAGTGTTGGGGGTACCAATATAGTGGGTCTGATTGATCCTCCTTCTAAGGGACATCGGATCATCTTAGCTGCTACTGACTACATTTCTAAATGGGTGAAGACAATTTTGCTCAGAGAGGTCACAACTCACCATGTGTTCTAGTTTTCTAAGAACTATATCGTATATAGGTTCAGAGTGCCTTGATGGATTATATCTGATATTACACAGCATTGAGATCAACAGATTTACCTAGAGACACAACATAGATTTGAGATATTCTACCATCAACTACTCGAGGGCAAATGGCATAACAGAAGTCATCAATAAAACCCTCATCCAAATACCAAAGAAGACACTTGACAACAA
The DNA here is from genome assembly GCA_021442155.1 of Cymbidium sinense. Lineage (NCBI taxonomy): Eukaryota > Viridiplantae > Streptophyta > Magnoliopsida > Asparagales > Orchidaceae > Cymbidium > Cymbidium sinense. Next base: position 62,794 of record JAKCPB010000452.1, on the reverse strand, counting down.
CAAGCGATAGTGGCATGAGCAGTTAGTTAAAGCATTATGGGCCTACCGCATCACATATAGAATTCCAACTCAATCTACTCCTTTCTCATTAGTGTATCAATCCAAAGCTGTTCTACCATTAGAATTCCAACTCCCATCACTAAAGATATTTGTGGGTAGCAAGATCATAACAGAGCAGAATGCCAAGTTACGGTTAGAAGAGCTTGAAGGTTTGGAGGAGAGACGCCTGTAGGCATGCCAAAACCTCAAGTTGTACAAAGCTTAAATGATTCAAGCTCACAACAAGTTGGTCCATCCTAAAGCTTTTCAAGTATGAGAGCTTATTTTAGTTCTAAGGAGACTGATTGTTGCCCCATCGTAAGATGGGAGGCAAGTTTGAACCCACATGGGAAGGCCCTTTTGCCATGGAGAAGGCCTACCAAGGAGGATCTTAGCAGCTTATTAATTATAAGGGAGGGTGCTCAATGCTTCCAATCAATGGGATCCACTTAAAGTAATATTATAAATCATGTTTGAAAATAATTATCATCAATGAAAATTCTATTTTGAATTCAATCTCATCCATGTTGAAAGTATTCTTATTTATGAATGTACGATGTGTTTAGGTAAGGAACCCAAAATCCTATCCTTCATCATCACAACACAAATAGATACACAAACATATAAAATAAACACATAACTTTTGTCTCGCTACGAGTTGAGATAATACCTCGCACTCACTGAACGCTTCAGCCCTAACATGCTACCTTGCTTGTGTGTAACCCCAATGTTCTTCTTGCTTTGGAGTATGTAAGTCTGCTACACTTTCCTTTCTTATTTGGCCACTGCATATCGATGATGCCTTGTTAATTTGATAGGCTTTACTGCATAGCTGATAAGCTATCTCATGTTGGCTTCATTTAAGAGGATGTGAGTCTACTACACTTTCTTCTTGGATTATCCTTCATGCACTGACTGGGTCGAGTACATTTGAGGTTTAGCATAAGTCCCCTAGCGGCTCCTTCTCAAGGCTCCTCGCTTAGTAGTCACTTTATATCAGATAACATCTATCCTGCCAATGATAGACTATCCCATTGATCAGTTCTGCTTGAAAAGTTGAAAGTCTACATGCTTTCTTTCCAGATTGATCATTGCACACCAACGGGAACCTTAAGTTGGTTGGTTCTCACAATGCTAATAGACACACCATTGATGCTGACAGATACACCACTCATGTTGATGGATACACCTTAGATGGTTGGTTCTTGCACCTTAGGATACACACTCATGGCAGATGTAAGTCTACTAAGCTTTCTCCTTGGGTTTATCACCATACACCTATAGGCTTTCTTTTCCAAGGCAAAGGATAACGCCCCTAGCATCACCTCCTTTGTGATCTATTTGGATCACATCCTTTGCAACCCTATTTAGACACTACAGTTAATATTGACAGCCTCGTTTCAAGTAACCACCCCTGTGGTTGGAGAATCCATCTTATGGATGTGTGGATTCACCCTTAGTCTAGTAAATCTGAGATAAGTCAAGGCCGACATAGTTCCTTCTCAGTGTGGTCCCTTGTACACCAATAGGGTCCATGAAAACATATAAACAAAAAATATAATCACTTATGGATTAGGAGGACACCCATAGTGGTACCATTTTCTAAGCAGGTATCTTATCTTTAGGGCAGTGTCAACCAAACTCCCTATAGGAATCGTCTGACTACTCTTGAGTTGATATAAGTACCCAGCAGCATTCACTCAATAGTTGGCCCAAAGTTGGGTTTGATTTGTTGTGCTACCAACAGGTCACCCCACTGGTTGTTCCTTGCTTTAGAAGATATAAGTTTGCTACACCTTCTTCTTAACACAGTTGTTGTACACTGAAAGGCAACCCCTTAGGTTAGCTAGGTCTACCCCACAACCAGTAGACTATCCCTTTGAAATTGTAAATTGAGATAGGACAAGTCCAATATAGCCCTTTCTCAGTGGGTCCATCGCACACCGACATGGTCCATAAATTAAATCAATCAAATTTGACCGAGCTCACATCCCTAGCAGATATGCCCTCAATTCAAAATCAAACTAAATAAAATAAACTATATCAAATCACATGAAATTAAGATAAAAAAAATCCTGACTACTTTTGAGTTGACATAAGTCCCCAACGGCATTCGCTCAGTAGTCACCCTAGGTCATCAAACCAACCTCCCTAGTGGAGCCAAATTAAATTCAAAACCAACCTCTCTGATGGAGCCAAATTAAACCAACTCCCCAGTAGAGTCAAAATCAAAGAAATCTAACCAAACTCTTATCCCAGTGGATACATCCCCAAACAAATCAATAAAATCAAACTCAAATCTCAATCCTCAGTAGATAGACCGAACCCGCTTCCCTAGTGGATGGTTAATATACGTGATCCCCAGTAGACTCAAGCCCATATCTTTAGCAAATATGCCTCCACATCAATTAAAATAAAATAAATTAAAGTTGATTCAGTCTTAATCCTCGATGGATTATAGATTCTTATCCCCAGCGGATCTTCTTTCCACAAATTAAATAATCAAATCAAATTCAAACTTTATACCCAACAGATTTTCTTCTTCTATGCCCTCTACATAGACCACTCACATGTCATGTCCAATGCATGTGTGATCCCCTAATGGATCTCCCTCTATGTCCTTGACATGGAATTCTCATCAAATCTTATTTTTTTCTCTTATGCACACCTTTAATACTTCAACTAAAAGCCTAATAATGTATTCGTTTAAATAACATCAACTTAACATTGTAATCAACATTTTATGATTTGTGATGGTGCATGCTCAAACTAACTATATAATATCATGCTAAATATATTGTAATGTCAATTAACACACTATATTATATTATAATATATGATTTTATATTATAATTTGCTATAATATAATATATTGTCTAATATTACACCTCATTAGAATAACTTAGAAGGAACAAATAATAAAATTTTCTCAAAATATGAATAATGTTTATTTTGGATGTAAAATTATTATTTTTCTATTAGAAATGGTACAAAATAGCATAATTTTGGTGTTGCTTCTTAGTGTGTGTCATGAATTTGTCCAAATTCTTCCATCTCAACCTTCAAATTAATATTTTTCTGAGTTTTGACCCAATGTATTATAACAAAAGTAAAACATACAAAAATGTACAATAACATTTAATAACACACCGACATTCATATATATGTGAAGTTATATTGTTATGTAAATTATATTTTAATATTCTTTCATATAATATATTATCTTACATTACACCTTAAAATGAATCACTTTAAGCAAATAATTTATAAAATTTGGTTGAAAAATGAACATTTATTTTGGATGTAAGATTTCATTCTTTTGATTAAATGACACACCATAGCACACCCCCATTGATGTTCCCTAAAGCTTACCTTAAATTTGGCCAAATCCCATCATCTTAGCCTATAAATTAGTGTTTTTATGAAATATACTAGTACAAACTCTACTACATCATACTATAATAAACTAAAATATGCTAAACAACAAGTAGTAATACATAATAGCATGCTTTAATGCATGATGCTACACTATGTTATTGCATTCTATATTATAATACTATAACATATTATATTATATTATATTGCATATCACATCACAAGGGATTGCTTAAGATAAAAAATCATAAAATTAGTCTAAACAATAAAAAACTATATATTTTAGTCGTATCACTTACATATTTTAAATTCAAATAATATATTATGATGCCATGCTCTACCTATTATGAATTTGGTCAAATTCCACCATTTTAAAGCCTAAATCAACATTTTTATAAATAATTCTAGTGTAGGCTCGACTGCAGGATTGTAAAATACTAAAAGAATTTAAAATGTGTAGAACAATATATTATGATATATGATGTTATATTATGCTACAACATATAATATTTATTTTGAACAAAAATCTTACTTTTTTAGACTACAAGTGGAGTAGCAGTACTACAACCTATTTACCACTTCAAATCTAACAAATTTCATCATCTAGTTTATTAAATCATTCTTTTTATGATTTATATTAATATAGACTTTAGGGCACAATAACATAATAAACTAAATCATTTCAAAACATCTTATAACATCCAAAAACACATCACTACATGCTCAAATATATGATGCTACATTATACTATAATATATGGTATTATAATATGATTTATTATTAGGGTTTAGGGTATTCAAATCTTTAATAGTCAAGGGAAAGTCTCTTGAAGACAATTTCTTTAGCTACCATAACTATGTTAGGATTAGTTCATTCTTTAAATCTACTCTTAATGACATCTCTACTCAAGGTTTATGTTTTTTGGTTAGGGTTTAAGGTTTATTTAGGGTTTAAGAATTAGGTTAGTTTAGGGTTAATGGTTTAGGGTTGTAGGTTTTAGGATTTAGGGTTTATGATTTTAGGGTTTAAGGTTTAAGGTTTAAGGTTCAATGTTTAGAGTTTTGGGTTCAAGGTTTAGGGTTTAGTTTTGGGGTTTTGGTTTTATGTTTAAGGTTTAAGGTTTATTTTAGGGTTTTGTGTTCACAGTTTTTTTAAATAGAGAATAATTTTAGATTCAACATTTTTGTTTTGATTTCATCAACCAAACAGCACCCCAAGTTTTCTAAGACACAAGCGATGACATAGATAACAAATGAGCACCCATAGACCAAATTAAAAACCCTAGATAACTAGAACCGTCTCTAATATAAAGACACATTTCCATAAGCATGATTAGATCAGTCATTCTTTAATTTCTCCAGCGCCAATCAGAACCACCCCTGCCTCTCGAGTAGCAGGATCTGCCATCATATACCCAATCTCTCCCTCTACTACCACCATGGCTATAACCTCCATCACTCCTCCCGCCTCCATAACCATCACTACTCTGACCACAACCTCCATATCCACTAGCACCACGAGATACCCAACCACCACTATAATAATTGTCGCCTCCACCTTCGCCTCCACCGCTAGATCTAGATTGTGCCTAGTTGGCGTTGATGTTCCTACGGTCAATTTTCTGTCCATTCTTAGGGTTTAGTGTTATTTTAGGGTTTAAGTTTTACAGTTAGTTTATGGTTTAAGATTTAGGGTTAAGCGTTTAGGATTTAGGGTTTGGGATTTAGGGTTTAGAGTTATAGGTTTTAGGATTTGGCATTTAGGGTTTAGGTTTGGTGTTTAGAGTTTTAGGGTTTAGTGTTTAAGGTTTAAGTTTTAGATTTTAGGGTTTAGGGTTTAGGGTTTATGGTTAATTTAAGATTTAGGATTTAGGTTTTAGGATTTTATAAGTCCTAGGGTTTATCATTTTGGGGTTTAGGTTTAGGGTTGCAAGTTTAAGGTTGTAGGCATAGGGTTTAGGGCTTAGAGTTTAGGGTTTTAGGGTTTAGGGTTTTGGGCTTAGGGTTCTAGGGATTTTGGTTTAGGGTTTAGGGTATTAGGTTTAGGGTTTAGGGTTTAAAGTTTAAACCAAGAAAACCCAGGTTTAGGTTTATCTAGTTTATCTAGTTTATCATTTTTTTTATTTATTTGAGTTTATTTTATTTTTATTATATCTAGGTTTATTTTTTATTTTCATTTAGTTTAGTTTATTTATTTATTTTATATTTTTTATTTTAGTTTATTTCTTAGGTTTAAGTTTATTTTTTAGTTGAGTTTTTTTAGGTTTAGGTTTTTTTTAAGGTTTAGGTTTAGGTTTTATTTTATTTTTTTAGGGTCAGCTTTTAGGTTTATTTTTAGATTTTATTTTTCATTTTAGGTTTAGGTTTATTTTTAGTTTATTTTATTTTATTTAGTTTTGGTTTAAGTTTAGGTTTAGGTTTAGGTTTAGGTTTTATTTATTTTAGTTTAGTTTATTTTAGTTTATTTTATTTTATTTTTATTTTAGGTTTAGGTTTTTTTAGTTTAGCATTTAGGTTTTATTTTTTTTATTTCTTTTTAGGTTTTTTCTAGGTTGGTTTTATTTAGCTCTTATTTTAATTATTTTTTATTCATTTTTTATTTTATGTTTAGTTTTATTTTATTTAGGTTTTATTCTTAGGATAATTTTATTTTTAGTTTAGTTTAGGATTTTATTTATTTTATTTTAGTTTATTTTATTTTTTTATTTTTATTTTATTTTTTTAAGTTTAGGTTAGTAGGTTTTTTATTTTATTTTATTTTATTTTTATTTATTTTGATTTAATTTTTAATTTTATTATTAGGTTTTATTTTAGTTTTTAGGTTTTAGGTAGTTTTTTAGTTTATGATTTGGGTTTAAGGTTTAGGTAGGTTGGGTTTAAGTTTAGGATTTTAGGGTCTTAGGTAGGTTTATGATTTAGGTTTAGTGTTTAGCATTATGGTTTAGAGTTTTAGGGTTTAGGGTTTAAGATTAGCAGAGTTTGGGGTTTGGTTTAGTTTTAATGGTTTTAGGGTTTATATTTTAGGGTATTTAGTGGTAGGGTTTAGGTAGTGGTCTGGTTAGGGTTGGGTAGGGTTTAGAATTGGGTTAGGGTTTAGTTTTATTTAGGGTTTAGGTTTGGGGTTTTAGGTTTATTTTTATTTTAGGGTTTAGGATTTAGGGTTTAGCATTTATGGCTTTTTTTTGAAAAAAAATTAAGTTAACCAGTAGGTTTAAGTTTATTTAGTTTATTTAGTTTATTTTTAATTTATTTTAATTTTTTAATTTAGGTTTATTTTTTTATTTTTATTTTTATTTAGTTTAGTTTATTTATTTTAGGTTTATTTATTTTAGTTTAGGTTTTTTTATTTTTATTTATTTTTTAGGTTTAGGTTTAGGTTTATGCTTTTTTTACTTTAGTTTTATCTTTATTTTATTTAGTTAGTTTAGGTTTAATTTTATATTTATAAGTTTAGGTTTAGGCTTTTATTTTATTTATTTAGGTTTAGGCTTAGGTTTTAGGTTTTTATTAGGTTTTATTTTTTAGTTTAGGTTTAGGTTTTTTTTAGTTTATTATATTTTATTTAGTTTATGGTTTAGGTTTAGTTTCTTTTAGGTTTAGGTTTAGGTTTTATTTATTTTAGTTTAGTTTATTTTAGTTTAGGTTTAGGATTATTTTATTTTGTTTATTTTAGGTTTTGGTTTTTTTTTAGTTTAAGGTTTAGGTTTAACTTTTTATTTATTTTTGGGACTTACTTTTAGGTTTTATTTTTTTGGTTTATGTTTTTATTTAGTTTTTATTTAATTTAATTTTAGGTATATTGTATTTTTATTTTACATTTAGTTTTTATTTTTTTAGGGTTTTTATTTGTAGGTTTATTTTATTTTTTTACTTTAGTTTAGGTTTTAATTTATTTTATTTTATTTTAGTTTTTATTATTTATTTTATTTTATTTTTACGTTTAGGTTTAGGTTTAAGTTCATGTTTAGGTTTAGGTTTTACTTTAGGTTTTTATTTTATTTTATTTTTTTATTTATTTAGGTTTAGGTTTATCTATTTAATTTTTTTTAAGTTTTATTTCATTTAGGTTAATGTTTTTAGGTTTAGGGTTGTAGGTTTATTTTAGTTTATTTTATTTTTTTATTTTTATTTTGGTTTTTTTAATTTAGTTTAGTTTATTTATTTTAGGTTTATTTATTTTAGTTTACATTTTTTATTTTGGTTTATGTGTAGGTTTACACTTTTTTTTAATTTAGTTTTATTTTTATTTTATTTTTTAGGTTTAGGTTTTATTTTATTTTTTTTTATGTTTTAGGTTTTTATTTTAGGTTTATTTTTAGGTTTTATTTTTTAGTTTAGGTTTAGGTTTATTTTTAGTTTATTTTATATTTTTTAGTTTAGGGTTTAGGTTTAGTTTATTTTAGGTTTAGGTTTAGGTTTTATTTATTTTAGTTTAGTTTATTTTAGTTTAGGTTAAGGTTAACCTTATTTTGTTTATTTTAGGTTTATATTTTTTTTTTTTAGTTTACGGTTTAGGTTTTGTTTTTTATTTTTTTTTGGTTTTATTTTTAAGTTTATTTTTTAGGTTTAGGTTTTTATTTAGTTATTATTATATTTTTATAGGTTTATTTTATTTTTATTTTATGTTTAGCTTTTATTTTAATTAGGTTTTCTATTTTTTATTTATTTTAATTTTTAGTTTAGTTTAGTGTTTTATTTATTTTATTTTAGTTTAGCTTTCATTTTTTATTTTATTTTCATTTTAGGTTTAGGTTTAGGTTTAAGTTTTAGTTTAGGTTTTTATTTTATTTTTATATTTCAGTTTAGGTTTTTAGCATTTTAGGGTTTTGGGTTTAGGGTTTCAGGATTTAGAGTTGTAGGTTTAAGGTTGAAGGTTTAGGGTTTAGAATTTAGGGTTTAGGGTTTAGGGTTAGGGACTTTTTTTATTTCTTTAAATTAAGTAAACTAGTATGTTTAGGTTTATTTAGTTTATTTTATTTTTTTATTTGGTTAGCCATACCACGTAACCGAACCAGCTTTAGGTTTAGGATTTTATTTTAGTTTCAATTTAGGTTTATTTTATTTTTATTTAGGTTTAGGTTTTTTTTTTAGTTTAGGGTTTAGGTTTTATTTTTTATTTATTTTTAGGTTTTATGTTAAGGTTTGTTTTTTAGGTTTAGGTTTTTATTTAGTTTTAAATTTATTTGATTTGAGGTTTATTTTATTTAGGTTTTTTATTCTTAGGTTTATTTTATTTTTTTAATTTAGTTTAGGTTTTAATTTATTTTATTTTAGTATATTTTTATTAATTTATTATATTTTATTTTAAGGTTTAGGTTTATGTTTTAGTTTAGGTTTTTAAATTTTTTTATTTTATTTTTTATTTAGGTTTATGTTATTTTATTTATATTATTTTTAAGTTTAATTTACTTTAGGTTTAGGATTTTAAGTTTTTAGGGTTTAGGGTTTAGGGTTTAGGGTTTAGGATTTAGGGTTTTAGGGTTTAGAGTTTTGGTTAAGGTTTAGTGTTTAGGGTTTAGGGTTTAGGTTTTAGGGTTTAAAATTAGCTTAGGGTTTAGGGTTAGTTTAGGGTTTAGTGTTTAGGGTTTAGTCTTTAGGCTTTAGGGTTTAGGGTTAGTTTAGTGTTTTGGGTTTAGGGTTCAAGGTTTAGGGTTATATTTTAAGATTTTTTATGATTTACCATTTATGGTTTAGGGTTATAGGTCTAGTGTTTAAGGTTTAGGGTTAGTTTTAGTGTTTATGGTTTGGTGTTTACAATTTAGGGTTTAGGGTTTAAAGTTTATGGTTTAGGTTAGTATAAGATTTACAGTTTAGGGTTTTAGGGTTTAGCATTTAGGGTTTATGGTTTAGTGTTAGGGCTAGGGTTTAGGGTTTAGGGTTAGTTTGCATTTTAGGGTTGAGGGTTTAGGGATGTAGGCTTAAGGTTGTCGGTTTAGGGTTTAGGTTTGTGATTTAGTGTTTAGAGTTTAGGGTTTAGGGTTTAGGGTCAGTGTTAGGGTTTAGGGTTTATGGTTTATGGTTTAGGGTTAGTTTTAAGCTTTAGGATTTAGGGTTTAGGGTTTAGGTTTTTTTTTTTTTTAGGTTTAGGGTTTTTTTAGGTTTATTTTTTATTTTTATCTCATTTAGTTTATTTATTTTAGTTTTATTTAGTTTAGTTTAGAGTTTTTCTTTTAGTTTATTTTTTTAGTTTAGGTTTAGGATTATGTATATTTTTTTGTTTAGTTTTGTTTCCATTTGATTTTTTAGGTTTAGGTTTTATTTTTTATTTTTAGGGTTTGGTTTAGGTTTTTATTTTATTTTTTTTAGGTTTAGGTTTTAGGTTTTTATTTTAGGTTTATTTCTAGGTTTCTTTTTAGTTTAGGCTTAGGTTAATTTTTAGTTTATTTTATTTTATTTAGTTTAGGGTTTAGGTTTAGTTTATTTTAGGTTTAGGACTAGGTTTTATTTATTTTATTTTAGGTTTATGTTTATTTTATTTTGTTTATTTTACATTTATGTTTTTTTTTTTTAGTTTAGAGTTTAGGTTTTATTTATTTATTTATTTTTAGGTTTTATTTTTAGGTTTATTTTTAGGTTTAGGTTTTTATTTAGTTATTATTTTATTTTATTTTAGGTTAATTTTATTTTTATTTTATGTTTAGTTTTTATTTTATTTAATTTTTCTATTTTTTTTGTTTACTTTATTTTTTAGTTTACTTTAGGCTTTTATTTATTTTATTTTAGTTTAGTTTTTATTTTTTGTTTTTTTTCCTTGTAGGTTTAGGTTTAGGTTTAGGTTTAGGTTTTAGTTTATGTAATTATTTATTTGCATATATTATTTTATTTTGGTTTATATTATTTTATTTATTTTCATTTTAGGTTTTATTTAGTTTAAGTTTAGTTTATCTTAGGTTAGGTTTAGGTTTTATTTATTTTAGTTTAGTTTATCTTAGTTTAGGTTTATGTTTCTTTTATTTTGTTTATTTTAGATTTATCTTTTTTTTAGTTTAGGGTTTAGGTTTTTTTATTTATTTTTAAGTTTTTTTTAGGTTTATTTTTTAGATTTAGGTTTTTATTTAGTTATTACATTATTTTATTTTAGGTTTATTTTATATTTATTTTATGTATTATTTTTATTTTATTTAGGTTTTCTATTTTTTTTATTTTTATTTAATTTACTTTAGGGTTTAATTTATTTTATTTTAGTTTATTTTTAGTTTTTTATTTTTTTTTCTTTGTAGGTTTAAGTTTAGGTTTAGGTTTAGGTTTTAGTTTATATTTTTATTTATTTGTTTATATTATTTTATTTTGGTTTATGTTTTTTGATTTATTTTATTTTTAGGTTTTATTTAGTTTAGGTTTAGGTTTTCAGCATTTTAGGGTTATTGGTTTAGGGTTTTAGAGTTTAGGGTTTAGGGTTTAGGGTTTAGGGTTGTAGGTTTAGGGTTAGTTTTAGGGTTTAGGGATTAGGGTTTAGGCTTTAGGGTTTTAGGGTTTAGGGTTTAGGGTTTAGGGTCTGATATAGACCTTTCTTAGTGGCTCGATTGCACACCGACATGGTCCATTAATTAAATCTATCAAATTTGATTGAGCTCAAATGCCCAGCAGATATTCCCTCAATTCAAAATCAAACTAAACAAAATGAGCTATATCAAATCACATGAAATTAAGATAAAATTAATCCTGACAACTTTTGAGTTGACATAAGTCCCCAACGGCATTCACTCAGTAGTCATCGTAGGTCATTGAACAAACCTCCCTAGTGGAGCTAAATTAAATTCAAAACCAACCTCCCCAGTGGAGCCAAATTAAACCAACTCCCCAAGTACAATCTAAATCAAAGAAATCTAACCAAACTCTTATCCCCTGGATACATCACGAAATAAATGAAATCAAACTTCTGAATCCTCGATGGATAGGAGAACTACTTCTATGGAAGGTTCATATACCCATCCCTAGAAGACTCAAGCCCATATCTTTAGTAGATATGCCTACACATTAATTAAAACAAAATAAATTAAAGTCGATTCGATCTTAATCCTCGATGGATTATAGATTTTTATCCCCAGCAGATCTTCTTTCCATAAATCATATAATCAAATCAAATTCATACCTTATCCCCAGTAGATTTTCTTCTTTATGCCCTCGATATAGACCACTCACATGTCATGTCCAATGCATGTGTGATCCCTTAACCGATCTCCCTCCATGTCCTTGACATGAAATTCTCGTCAACTCTTATTTCTTCTCTTATGCACACCTTTAATACTTCAACTAAAAAAATAATGTATTTGTTCAAATAACATCATCTTAACATTGTAATCAATATTTTATGATTTGTGATGGTGCAAGCTCAAACTAACTATATAATATCATGCTAAACATATTATACTATCAATTAACACTCTATATTATATTATAATATATGATGATATATTATAATTTGCTATAATATAATATATTGTCTAACATTACACCTCATTAGAATAACTTAGAAGAAACAAATAACAAAATTTTCTCAAAATATGAATAATGTTCATTTTGGATGTAAAATTATTAATTTTCTATTAGAAATGATACAAAATAGCATAATTTTGGTGTTTCTTCTTGGTGTGTGTCGTGAATTTGGCCAAATTCTTCCATCTCAACCTTCAAATTAACATTTTTGTGAGTTTTGACCCAATGTGTTATATCAAAAGTAAAACATACAAAAATGTACAATAACATTGAATAACACACCACCACATTCATATATATGTGAAGTTATATTGTTATGTAAATTATATTTTAATATGCTTTCATATAATGTATTATCATACATTACCTTAAAATGAATCACTTTAAGCAAAAAATTTATAAAATTTGGTTGAAAATGAACATTTATTTTGGAGTAAAATTCCATTTTTTTTTTTTATAAATGATAGACCATAGCACACCCCAATGATGTTCCCTAAAGCTTACCTTAAATTTGACCAAATCCCATCATCTAAGCCTATAAATAAGTATTTTTATAAAATATACCAGTACACACTCTACTACATCATACTATAACAAACTAAAATATGCTAAACAACAAGTAGTAATACATAATAGTATGCTTTAATGCATGATGCTACACTATGTTATGGCATTCTATATTATAATACACTATAACATATTATATTATATTATATTGCCTAACACATCACAAGGATTGCTTAAAATAAAATAATCATAAAATTAGTCTAAACAATAAAAAACTATATATTTTAGTCGTCTCACTTACATATTTTAAATTCAAATAATATATTATGATGCCATGCTCTACCTATTATGAATTTTGGCCAAATTCCACCATTTTAAAGTCTAAATCAACATTGTTTTAAATAATTCTAGTGTAGGCTTGTTGCATGATTGTAAAATACTAAAAAAAATTTAAAATGCGTAGAACAGTTTATTATGAAATATGATGTTATATTATGCTACAACATATGATATTTATTTTGAACAAAAAATCTTACTTTTTAGACTATAGGTGGAGTAGCACACCATTGGTACTACAACCTTTTTACAACTTTAAATTTAATAAATTTCATCATCTAGTTTATTAAATCATTCTTTTTGTGATTTATATTAATATAGACTATAGGGCACAATACCATAATATACTAAAACATTTAAAAATATCTTATAACATCTAAAAATACATCACTACATGCTCAATATATGATGCTACATTATACTATAATATATGGTATTATAAAATGATTTAGCATATTCAAATCTTCAATAGTCAAGGAAATGTCTCTCGAAAGCATTTTCTTTAGCTACCATAACTATGTTAGGATTAGGTCATTCTTTACATCTACTCTTAATGACATATTTACTCAAGGTTTATGGTTTTGGGTTATGGTTTAAGGTTTGTTTAGGGTTTAGGGTTTAGGGTTAGTTTAGGGTTTAGGGTTTAAAGTTACTTTAGGGTTTAAGGTTTACGGTTTAGGGTTGTAGATTTTAGGGTTTAGGGTTTAGGGTTTAGGGTTTATGGTTTTAGGATTAAAGCTTTAGGGTTTAGGGTTTAGGGTTTAGGGTTTTGGTTTTAGGTTTAAGATTTAAGTTTTAGTTTAGGGTTTAAAGTTTAGTGTTTAAGTTTTTTGTTTAAATAGAGAAATTTTAGATTCAACTTTTTTTGCTTTTTATTTCATCAACCAAGTAGCACCCCAAGTTTTCTAAGAGCGAACATAGACAAAATAGACCAAATTAAAACCCTAGATAAGTAAAATGTCTCTAATGTAAAAGCTTCCATAAGCACTAAATTAGATCTATCATTCTTCAATTTCTCCACTCAATCAAAACCACCCCCTTTAGTAGCAAGATCCACCATCATACCAATCTCTCCCTCTGCTACCACCATGGCTATAACCTCCATCACTCCTCCCACCTCCATTACCATGACTGCTCTGACCACAACCTCAATATCCACCAGCACCATGAGATCCCCAACCACCACTATAATAATCGTCGCCTCCACCTTTTCCTCCGCCACTAGATCTAGATTGAGCCTAGTTGACGTTGATGTTCCTATGGTCAAGGTTCTTCCCATTATTAGGTTTTAGGGTTAGTTTAGGGTTTAGGTTTTACAGTAAGTTTAGAGTTTAAGGTTTAGGGTTTAGGGTTTAGGGTTTAGGGTTTGGGGTTTAGGGTTTAGGGTTTGGGGTTTAGGGTTTAGGGTTGTAGGTTTTAGGGTTTAGCATTTAGGGTTTATGGTTCAGGGTTTAGGGTTTTAGGGTTTAGGGTTTAGGGTTTAGGGTTTAGGGTTTAGGGATTATGGTTTAAGGTTTAGGGTTTAGGGTTTTTTACTTTTTTGGGTTTATGGTTTTGGATTTTGGGTATGGGGTTGTTGGTTTATGGTTGTAGGCTTAGCGTTTAGGGTTCAGAGTTTAGGGTTTTATGGTGTTTAGGGTTTAGGGTTTAGGGTTTTAGGTTTAGGGTTTAGGGTTTAGGATTAGTTTTAGGGTTTAAGGTTTAGGGTTTTTTAAAAAAAATTAAGTAAACCGGTAGGTTTAGGATTATTTATTTTATGTTTATTTATTTAATTTAGATTTTTTATGTTAGTTTATTTTTTATGTTTAGGTTTCTTTTTTAGTTGAGTTTTATTTATATTTTGTTTTTTAGGTTCAAGTTTTTTTTAGGTTTAGGTTTAGTTTTTTTTGTTTTTTTAGGCTCAGCTTTTAGGTTTTTATTTTAGGTTTTATTTTTTAGTTTAGGTTTAGGTTTATTTTTTATTTATTTTGTTTTATTTAGTTTAGGTTTAGGTTTGGGTTTAGATAATTTTACGTTTAGGTTTTATTTATTTTAGTTTAGTTTATTTTACTTTAAGTTTATGTTTATTTTCTTTTCTTTTTATTTTAGGTTTAGGTTTTTTGAAATTTAACATTTAGGTTTTATTTTTAGGTTTTATTTTTTGAGGTTTAGGTTTTTATTTAGTTTTTATTTTAATTTATATTAGGTTTATTTTATTTTTATTTTATGTTTAGTTTTTATTTTATTTAGTTTTTTTATTCTTAAATTAATTTTATTTTTTAGTTTAGTTTAGGTTTTCATTTATTTTATTTTAGTTTATTTTTATTTTTTATTTTTATTTTATCTTTAGGTTTAAGTTTAGGTTTTAGTTTAGGTTTTTATTTTATTTTATTTTTTTATTTTATTTCAATTTAGGTCTTTTTATTTATTTTATTTTTAGGTCTTATTTAATTTAGGTTTAGGTTTTTAGGTTTAGGGTTTAGGGCTTTTTTGAAATTAAGTTAACTGTTAGGTTTAGGTTTATTTTGTTTATTTAATTATTTTTTACTTATTTAGTTTATTTTATTTTTTAATTTTATTTAGGCTTTTTTATTTAGTTTAGTTTATTCTTTTAGGTTTAGGTTTAGGTTTATGCTTATTTTTTAGGTTTAGTTTTATCTTTATTATATTTTTTTGGTTTACGTTTTATTTTTTTTCTTTTTAGGTTTAGGTTTAGGCTTTTATTTTATTTTTTTATGTTTAGGTTTTAGGTTTTTATTTTTGCTTTATTTTTCGGTTTAGGTTTTATTTTTTAGTTTAGGTATAGCTTATTTTTAGTTTATTATATTTTATTTAGTTTATGGTTTAGGTTTAGCTTCTTTTATGTTTATTTTTTATTTATTTTAGTTTAGGTTTAGGTTTATTTTATTTTGTATATTTTAGGTTTTGGTTTTTTTTAGTTTATGGTTTAGGCTTAATTTTTATTTATTTTTAGGATGTATTTTAGGTTTATTTTTTAGGTTTAAGTTTTTATTTTAGTTTTATTTAATTTAATTTAATTTTAGGTTTATTTTATTTATTTTTAGGTTTATTTTATTTTTTAGTTTAGTTTAGGTTTTTATTTATTTTATTTTATTTTATTTTATTTTATTTTTTTAGATTTTTATTTATTTTATTTTAAGTTTATGTTCAAGTTTAGATTTTAGTTTAGGTTTTTATTTTATTTTATTTTTTGTTTTATTTATGTTAAGGTTTGTTTATTTTTTTTTATTTTTATATTTTATTTAGTTTAGGTTTAGGTTTTTAGGTTTTTAGGGTTTAGGGCTTATGGTTATAAGGTTTAGGGTTTAGGGTTTAGGGTTTAGGGTTTAGGGTTTTAGGGTTTAGTGTTTAGGGTTTAGGGATTAGGGTTTAAGGTTTAGGGTTTTAAGGCTTAGGGTTCAGGGTTTCTGTTGTAGGTTTAGGGTTCAGGGTTTAGGTTTAGGGTTAGTTTTAGGGTTAGGGTCTTTTTTTATTTAAAATTAAGTAAACACATAGGTTTAGGTTTATTTAGTTTATTTGGTTTATTTTTTATTTATTTTAGTTTATTTTATTTTTTATTTTTATTTAGGTTTAATTTTATTTTTATTTAGTTTAGTTTATTTATTTAGTTTAGGTTTTTTATTTAAGTTTTTTTTGGGTTTAGGTTTAGGTTTAGGTTCATTTTTTAGTTTAGTTTTATTTTTATTTTATTATAGAGGTTTAGGTTTTTTTATAAGTTTAGGTTTAGGTTTTATTTTATTTTTGTAGGTTTAGGTTTTAGGTTTTTATTTTAGTTTTATTTTAGGTTTTATTTTTAGTTTAGGTTTAGGTTTATTTTTAGTTTATTCAATTTTATTTAGGGTTTAGGTATAGGTTTAGGTTTAGTTTAGTTTAGGTTTAGGTCTTGGTTTTATTTATTTTAGTTTAGTTTATTTTAGTTCAGGTTTAGGTCTATTTTATTTTTATTTTTGGTTTAGGTTTGTTTTAGTTTAGGATTCAGGTTTTATTTTTATGTTTACTTTTTAGGTTTAGGTTTTTATTTACTTTTTATTTTGTTTTATTATAAGTTTATTTCATTTTTATTTTAGGTTTTATTTTTATTTTATTTAGGTTTTTATTTTTTTAATTTAATTTGGGTTTTTATTTAATTTATTTTAATTTAGTGTTTATTTTTTATTATTTTCTTTTTAGGTTTAGGTTTAGGTTTTCATTTTATTTTATTTTAGTTTTATTTTATTTGTTTATTTTATTTTTACATTTAGGTTTTTTTTATGGTTTAGGGTTTAGGGTTAGTTGAGGGTTTAGGGTTTAGGATTTAGGATTTAACATTTAGGGTTTAGGGTTTAAGGTTTAGGTTTTATGGTTTTAGAGTTTAGGGTTTTAAGTTTAGGGTTTAGGGTTTAGGTTCTATGTCTAGGGTTTAAGTTTTAGTTTAGGGTTTAGGGTTTTTGTTTTTTTAACAGAGAACAAATTCAAATTCAACATTTGTTCTTCTTGATTTGTCAACCAAGTAGCACACCAAGTTTTCTAGGACACAAGCGATGACATGGATAAAAAATAAGAATGCATAGAGCAAATCAAAAGCCCTAGATAACTAGGACCATTCAACTGTAATGAAATAATTCCATAAAGCAGATCAAATCAGCCACTCTTCAATTTCTCCAGTTCCAATCAGAACCACCCCGGCCTCTCGAGTTGTGAGATCCACCATCATATCCTTGATCTTTCCCTCCGGCACCACCACGGTTGTATCCTTCGTCACTCTACTCCATAACAACTTTCGACCACTTCCATATACACCCTCAGAGTCACCACCACTACAATAAATGTCATCTTGCCTTCGCCTCCACTAGATCTAGGCGAGCACGGTTGATGGTGATGTTCATCATCAGCGTTCGCATTCTTAGGTTTATTTTTAGATTTATTTAATCACTTTAGGATTAGGTTTAGAGTTTAGGATTTAGGGTTAGGGCTTAGGGTATAGGGTTTAGGGTTTAGGGTTTAGGGTTTAGAGTTTAGGGTTTTAGGGTTTATGCTTTTAGGGTTTAGGGTTTTAGGGTTTAGGGTTAGGTTTTAGGGTTAAGGGCTTAGGCTTTAGTGTTTAGGCTTTAAGGTTTAGGGTTTTGAGGCTTTAGGGTTTAGGGTTTAGGGTTAGTTTAGGGTTTAGGGTTTAGGGTTTGAGGTTTTTTTTAATTAAGTAAACTAGAAGGTTTAGGTTTATTTACTTTAATTTTTATTTATTTTAGTTTATTTTATTTTTTATTTTTATTTAGGTTCACTTTTTACTTTTATTTAGTTTAGTTTATTTATTTTAGGTTTATTTATTTTAGTTCAGGTTTTTTATTTTAGTTTCTTTTTTAAGTTTAGGTTTAGGTTTATGCTTATTTTTTAGTGTAGTTTTATTTTTATTTTATTTTTGAGATTTAGGTTTCATTTATTATTTTTAGGTTTATGTTTGCATTTTTATTTTATTTTTTCAAGTTTAGGTTTTAGGTTATTTTTAGGTTTAAGTTTAGTTTATTATAGGTTTAGGTTTAGATTTTATTTATTTTAGTTTAGGTTTAGGATTATTTTATTTTTAGGATTATATTATTTTTAGTTTTGTTTAGGTTTTGGCTTAGGTTCAGGTTTAGGTTTTAGTTTAGGGTTTTATTTTATTATTCTTTTTAGGTTTAGGTTTTTTATGTTTATTTAGTTTAGTTTTAGGTTTTTAGGTTTTTAGGGATTAGGGTTTAGGGTTTAGGGTTTCGAGTTTAGGGTTTAGGGTTTAGGGTTTAGTTTTAGGGTTTAGGGTAAGGTTTTAAGGTTTATGCTTTATGGTTTAGAGTTATAGGTTTAAGGTTCAGGGTTTAGTGTTTAGCGTTAGTTTTAGGTTAGGGTTTTTTTAAAATTTTTTAAATTTTTTTAAAATTATATAAGCTCGTAGTTCAAGTTTATTTAGTTTATTCAATTTATCTTTTTTTTAGTTTATTTATTTTTAGGTTTAGGTTTTATGTTTTCATTTTAGGTTTATTTTTAGGTTTTATTTTTTAGTTTATGTTTAGGTTTTTTTTGGTTTATTTTATTTTATTTAATTTAGATTTAAGTTTAAGCTTAGTGTATTTTGGGTTTATGTTTAGGTTTTATTTATTTTAGTTTAGTTTATTTTAGTTTAGGTTTAGATTTATTTATTTTTATTTATGTTTATTTAGTTTATTTTATTTTTATTTTTATTTAGGTTTATTTTTTATTTAGTTTGATTTATTTATTTTAGGTTTATTTTTTTTAGTTTTAGTTTTTTATTTTAGTTTATTTTTTAGGAATAGGTTTAGGTTTATGTTTAGTTTTTAGTTTAGCTTTATTTTTATTTTATTTTCTATGTTTAGGTTTTATTTTTTATTCTTAGGTTTAGGTTTAGGTTTTTATTTTATTTTTTTAGGTTTGGGTTTTAGGTTTTTATTTTAGGTTTATTTTTAGGTTTTATTTTGTAGTTTAGGTTTATGATTATTTTTATTATATTTTATTTTATTTAGTTTAGGGTTTAGGTTTAGTTTATTTTAGGTTTAGGTTTAGGTTTTATTTATTTTATTTAGTTTATTTTTGTTTAGGTTTAGGTTTATTTATTTTATTTATTTTAGGTTTAGGTTTTTTTTAATTTAGGGTTTAGGTTTTATTTTTTATTTATTTTTAGATTTATTTGTTAGGTTTAGGTTTTTATTTTATTTTTAGGTTTATTTTATTTTTATGTTACATTTAGTTTTGATTTTATTTAGGTTTATAATTTCTAGGTTTATTTTATTTTTTGTTTACTTTAGGTTTTTATTTATTTTATTTTAGTTCAATTTTTATTTTTTAATTTATTTTATTTTTAGGTTTTGGTTTAGGTCCAGGTTTTAGTTTAGGTTTTGTTTTGTTTTATTTATTTTATTTTATTTAGGTTTATGTTTTTTTTATTTATTTTATTTTAGATTTTATTTTAGGTTTAGGTTTTAGGTTTTTTTTAGGGTTTAGGGTTTTAGGGTATAGGGTTTAAGTATAGGGTTTAAGCTTGGGGTTTAGGTTTAGTGTTTAGGGTTTAGTTTTAGGTTTAGTTTAGGTTTAGAGTTTAGGTTTATACTTTGAGGTTTAGGGTTTAGGGTTTAGGTTTATGTCTAATATTCAATTTTAGTTTTAGTTTAGGGTTTTAATTTTCTTTTAACAAGAAGAAATTTGATTCAACATTTCTTCTTTTAATTTCATCAATCAAGTAACACACCAAGTTTTCTATGACACACACAACTTAGATAAAATGAGCATGCATAAAGCAAATCAAAAAACTAGAATCATCTCTACTAAAGACATAGTTCCATAAGTAGATAGGCTCATTCATTCTTGGTTTCAAACCACTTGGCCTCTCAGTAGATCCACCATCATCCATGATCTCTCCCTTCACCACCATGGTGTAACCTCCCTCTCTCCCACCTCCATAAGCATGACTACTCGAACCACCACCTCTATATCCAACAGCACCTCCAGATCCCCCACCACCACTGCACGATAATGTTGCCTCAGCCTTCTCCTCCACTATCAATTTTAGACTGAGCCTGGTTGATGGTGATGTTCTAGCTATCATGGTTACCCATTCTTAGTGTTTAGATTTAGGTTTAGGTTTATTAGGTTTGAGGGTTTAGGTTTTATTTTTTAATTTATTTAGTTACTTTAGGTTTAGGTTTAGGGATTGGTGTTTAGGGTCTAGGGTTTAGGGTTAGGTCTTAGAGTTTAAGGTTTAGGGTTAGGGCTTAGGGTTTAGGGTTTAGGGTTTAGGTTATACGATTTAGGGTTTTAGGGTTTATATTTTTAGGGTTCAGGGTTAGGGTTAAGGTTTAGTGTTTAGGGTTTAGAGTTTAGGATGATTTAGGTTTAAGTTTAGGGTTTTAGGGTTTATTTAGATTTAGTTTAGGATGGTTTAGTTTAGGGTTTTAGGTTTAGTTTAGGAGTTTAGGGTTTAGGTTTAGGGTTTAGGGTTTATAGTTTAGAGTAGGATTTTGGGTTTAACATTTTTTAAATTAAAGCAAGTAGTTTAAGTTTATTTAGTTTATTTAGTTTATGGTTTAGGTTTTAGGGTTTTAGGGTATTTTAGGTTTAGGGTTTAGCTTTGTATTTATGGTTTAGGGTTATGTTTAGGTAGGGTTTAGGGTTTGGGGTTTGTGGTTTATTAGATTTAGGGTTTAGATTTTTTTAAAAAAATTAGTAAATTAGTAGGTTTAGTTTATTTTTGTTTATTTATTTTATTTTTATTTTTATATGAGCTTATTGTTTATTTTTTTTTATTTTTTTAGGTTTATTTATTTAAGTTTAGGTTTTTTATTTTATTTTATTTTTTAGGTTTAAGTTTAATTTTAGGTTTATTACTTTAGTTCAGTTTTATTTTTATTTTTATTTTTATGTTTATGTTTTATTTATTATTTTTAGGTTTAGGTTTAATTTTTTATTTTATTTTTTAGGTTTAGGTTTTAGGTTTTTATTTTAGGTTTATTTTTAGGTTTGATTTTTTTGTTTAGGTTTAAATATTTTTAGTTTATTTTATTTTATTTAGTTTAGGTTTAGGTTTTATTTATTTTAGTTTAAGTTTAGGTTTATTTTATTTTTATTTTAGGTTTAGTTTTTTTTTAGTTAAGGGTATAGGTTTAATTTTTTGTTTCTTTTTAGGTTTATTTTTTAGGTTAAGGTTTTTATTTAGTTTTTATTTTATTTTATTTTTATATTTATTTTATTTTATTTAGTTTTATTTTATTTTAGTTTATTATTCTTTGGTTTATTTTATTTTTTAGTTTAGTTTTAGTTTTATTTATTTTATTCTAGTTTATTTTATTAGTTTTTTTTTAGCTTTAGGTTTAGGTTTTAGTTTAGGTTTTTATTTTATTTTTGACTCGAATCTTTGACAAACTCACTCATCATCAAGTCGAGTGTTATGTCATTATCTTGTGGTCAAAATTAGAGAAAAGGAAAACCATCTCTTTGACTTGAGAGTAGTTTTCAAACATCTAAGATAATTTCACCTTAAAATGAACCCTCTAAAGTGTGCATTAGGTGTTGCTTCAGAGAAATTCTTTGGGTTTGTTGTCTGTCATTAAGGAATCAAAATTGATCCAGAGAAAATCAATGTGATATTAGAAATGCCACCCCCTAAAAGCTACAACACTACATGCTTCCTCATAAGGTGAACTTAATCTCTAGGATCAATCCACTACAGTATCTCTTGACACGGTCGATGCTATCCGGATGGTTAGCACTATGGTCCATGATCCTCTCATAGTTTGACATTACCTTCGTACCCCTCCATGCAGTGAAAGGACAAGCGCTAGAGAATTTCTTAGTAGCACACCCACTTCTTGCTGACTCTCCACTTAGAGATGATCTCCCCGATGAACTAATCATGAACTTAGGGGATACTAGCATTCATCGTTAGGATAGGTATTTTGATGGTGTTGCTTCCTTCAAAGTGAAAAAGAACCATAATCTACTATTCTAGGAATGCAGGGGTAGGAATAGTTCTCTTAACTCCAGACCGCGATGTGATGAGATTCTCATATAATCTGCCCAATCCTTGCACCAACAATGAAGCCGAATATGAGGCTCGATTGCGAGTTGAGTTAGTTACTCTAAGCATCCAAAACATCAACATGTTCGGGGATTCTCAACTAATTATCAACCAAATCCCTGGGTCTTATAAAGTTATAAAGCCCAAGCTCCGTCATTACCACAAGTACACCATGGAGTTGTTGGCCCAAATCTTAGAGGTTACCATTTATAAGATTTCTTGATGAGAGAATGTCATAGTGTATGCCTTAGCCAAGCTTGCAAAGGAGTTGACATGTCCGGAGGATGAGTCCATATCAATAAAGGTCCAAAATAGACAAGACTTATCCCTTATTGATATTGAACTCATCAAAAAGTACTCTCTTGAAGGGGAGGTTTCCAATGCTAAGAAGGATGAGGTGTTGGGTGCAGGTAAGCATTCATGGATTACCTAAATAAATAAACTACCTAAGAGAAGTCATAAGCCCATCAGATGAAGTAGAGAGCACTTTCCTATGCTATTGTGGATGGTGTCTTGTACTGGCGATCTTTCGATCATATGTGGTTACATTATTTAAACAAGCACAAAGCTAGTAAGATCATGATCAAGGTACACTCAGGATTATGTGGAGCCAACCAATCTGTTCCGAAGATGTAAGCCAAGTTCAAGAGACTAGGATACTACTAGCCATCGATGATCAAAGATTGCATGGATACGGCTAGGCGATGCCACCAATGTTAAATACATGGTTTGGTCCTACACCAACCAAAAAATATTCTACATCTTACATTGGCCTCATGGCCATTCGAGTGTTGGGGTACCGACATAGTGGGTTCGATTGATCCTCGTTCTTCCAAATGTCATCAGTTCATCTTAGCTGCTACTAACTGCTTTTCCAAATGGGCGTGATTCCACAAAGAGGTCACCAGATGTGCTCTAGTTTTTAAGAATCATATCGTATAGTTTTGGAGTGCCTCAAGAATTATGTCCGATAATGGTATGCGCATTCAAGAGCACCGAGATCAATAACTTTGCCCATAGACACATCATAGATTGGAGATATTCTACCATCAACTGAGGGTAAATGGCGAGGCCTTTAAGCTCATCCAAATACTAAAGAAGACACTCGACAACAACAAGTGATAGTGGCATGAGTAATTAGTTGAAGCTTTGTGGGCCTACACCATATATATGACTCCAATTCTACTCTTTCTTCTTAGTCATGTCAAGCCTTTCTAGCATTAGAAGTCCAACTCCCATCACTAAGGATAGATGTGGGTAGCAAGATCACAACAGCAAGTTGGTTAGAATAGCTCAAGGTTTGATTAGAGGGATGCGGGCATGCCAAAACCTAAGTTGTACAAAGTTAAAATGATTCAAACTCATAATAAGTTGGTCCATTCTTGAGCTTTTCAAGTAGAAGAGCTTATTTTAGTTCTAAGAAGACTAATTTTTGCCCATCAAAAGATGGAAAGCAAGTTTGAACCCACTTGGAAGGCCTTTTCCATTGAAGGCTTACCAAAGAGGATCTTATTAGCTTATTAATCATAAGGAGAGTGCCCAATGCTTCCAATCAATGGGCTCTATTTAGAGAAATATTATAAATCATGTTTGAAAATAATTATCATCAATGAAAATTCTATTTCAAATTCAATCTCTTCCATGTTGATTATCATCAATGAAAATTCTTTTTCAAATTCAATCTCTTCCATGTTGAAAGTATTCTTGTTTGTGAATCTTCCACGATATGTTTAGGGTAGGTGTAAGGAACCCGAATGATGTCCTATCCTTTATCGACACAACATAAACAAAAACTACACACAAACATATAAAACAAACACATTTGTTTTATCTTTCTCAGTTGAGATAACTCTGATGACTCACTTTCAAGAGGTTCTCTGAGCTATGTGCCCTCTAGTGTGTCACCCCAATGGTCTTCTTGCTTTGGAGGATGTAAGTATGCTATGCTTTCCTTCCTTGCCACCCACCGAGTGCCTTGTTAATTTGGTAAGCCTTCGTGTGGTAGCTACCTCATGTTGGCTTTGTTTATGAGGATGTGAGTATGCTACATTTTCTTCTTGGATTAGCCTTCATGCACTTGGTCGAGTATATTTGAAGTTTAGAATAAGTTCCCGGCCCCTTCCCTCTAATTGCTTCAAGTCGGGGTTAAGTCCTTCCTGGCTCCCGCTAGTAGTCGCTCTAGGTTAGATAGCATCATCCCTCGATGAACTATCTCATGATCAGTTCCACTTGGAAAGTTGTAAGCCTACATGCTTTCTTTCCAAGTTGATAGTTGCACATCGACGGGCATCTTAGGTTTGTTGGTTCTCATTAAGCTGATGAATACACCACTCATGCTAACATATACACCTTAGGATATAACACTCATGGAAGATGTAAGTCTACTATGCTTTCTCCTTGAGTTGGCCACTGTACACCTATCGGCTTTATTTTCTATGGCTTAGCATAACACCCCTAGAAGCACCTCCCTTGTGGGCACTATATTTGGATTATGTCCTTTGCAACCCCATTTAGACACTACCAGGGTTACTATCAGAATGGACAGTTCCCCTTTCCTAGTAACCACCCCTATGATTGGAGAAACTATCTTGTGGATGTGTAGATTCTCTCTTGGTCTAGTAAATCTAAGATAGGTCAAAGCTGACATAGGCCCTTCTCAGTGTGGTCCCTCGCACACCAACAAGGTCCACACAAACATATAAATAAAATATATATTCACTTGTGGATTAGGAGGACACCCCTAGTGGTACCTTTTCCTAAGTAGGTATCCTATCTTTAGGGAAGTGTCAGCAAAACTCCCTTTAGGAATCAACTGACTACTCTTGAGTTGATATAAATCCCCAGTGGCATTCACTCAGTAGTTGCGCCTAAGTCAGGTTCGATTTATTATGCTACCAAAAGGTCACCCAAATGGTTGTTCCCTGCTTTATAAGATGTAAGTCTGGTACACTTTCTTCCTAGCATAATGCACCAGGCTTAGGTTGGCTAGCTACACACACTAGTAGACTATCCCTTTGGATTTATAAATTTGAGATAGGACAAGTTGATATAGCCCCTTCTCTATGGGTCCATTGCGCATCGACATGGTCCATAAATTAAATCTATCAAATTTGATCGAGCTCACATCCTTAGTGGATATGCCCTCAATATAAAATCAAACTAAACCAAACAAACCATATCAATTCAAATAAAATTAAGATAAATATAATCCTGACTACCTTTGAGTTGACATAAGTCCCCATTGGCATTCACTCAATAGTAGCCTTAGGTTAGGTTAGATTTGTTGTGCATCTAACAAGTCACCCAATGGTTGTTCCTCACTTTGGAAGATGTAAGTGTGCTACGCCTTCTTCCTAGCATAGTCGTTGCACACCAAAAGGCAACCCTGTAGGTTAGCTAGCTCTACCCCAAACCCATTAGACTATCCCTTTGGATTTGTAAACTTAAGGTAGGTCAAGGATGATATAGCCCCTTCTCAGTGGGTCCATCACACACCGACAGGGTCCATAGATTAAATTAGATTAAATTAAACCCATTCTAATTTTCCTAGTGGAGTTAAATTAGACCCTTCTCCCTAGTGGAGCCCTAAATCTTATATAAACAAGTGAAGCAAATAAATCAAATTCAAAACTAACCTTCTCAGTGGACCCAAATTAAGCCAACTCCCCCAATAGAGTCTAAATCAAAGAAACCCAACCAAACTCTTATCCGTAGCGGATACCTGCCCAAACAAATCTATGAATTCAAACTCAAATTCTAATCCCCAGTGGATAGCCTAGTGAAAGGTTCATATACCCAATCCCCAGCGGACTCGAGCCCATATCTTTAGCATATATGCCTCGACATAAATTAAAATAAAACAAATTGTAGTTGAATCGATCTTAATCACCTATGGATTATAGATTCTTATCTCTTGTAGATCTTCTTTCCATAAATCATATAATCAAATTGAATACGAACCTTATTTTGAATAGATTTTCATCTTCTATGCCCTCGACATAGACCCCTCACATGTCTTGTCCAATGTATGTCTGATCCCCTAGTGGATCTCCCTCCATGTCATTGATGTGGAATTCTCATCAAATCTTATTTCTTCTCTTATGCACACCTTTAATACTTCAACCAAAAGCCTAATAATGTATTCATTCAAATTATATCTTAACATTGTAATCAATATTTTATGATTTCTGATGGTGCAATCTAAAACTAACTATACAATATCATGCTAAATATATTATAGTGTGAATTAACACACTATATTATATTATAATATATAATGTTATATTATAATGTGCAATAATATAATATATTGTCTAACATTACACCATTAGAATCACTTAAAAGAACAAATAACAAAATTTTCTCAAAATATGAATAATGTTCATTTTGGATGTAAAATTGTTATTTTCTATTAGAAATGGTACAAATAATTTTGATGTTGCTTCTTGGTGTGTGCCATGAATTTGACCAAATTCTTCCATCTCAACCTTCAAATTAACATTTTTGTGAGTTTTTTACCCAATGTATTATAAAAAGTAAAACATACTAAAATGTACCATAAAATTTAGTAACACAACACGACATTCATATATATGTGAAGTTATATTGATATGTACATTATATTTTAATATGCTTTCATATAATATATTATCTTACATTACACCTTAAAATGAATCACTTAAATAAAAAATTAATAAAATTTGGTTGAAAAATGAACATTTATTTTGGATGCAAAATTCCATTATTTTGATTAAATGACACACCATAGCACACCCCCAATGATGTTCCCTAAAGCTTACCTTAAATTTGGTCAAATCCCACCATCTCAGCCTATAAATCAGTATTTTTATGAATTATACCAGTACAAACTCTACTACATTGTACTATAACAAGCTAAAATATTCTAAACAACAAGTACTAATACACAATAGCAAGCTATAATTCCTAATGCTACACTATGTTATGGCATCATATATTATAAAAATACTATAACATATTATATTATATTATGTTGCATATCACATTACAAGAGATAGCTTAAGATAAAAAAAAATTAAATATTAGCCTAAAAAATTAAAAAAACTATATATTTTAGTACTATCACTTACATATTTTAAATTCAAACAATATATTATGATGTCATGCTCTACCTATTATTAATTTGGCCAAATCCCACCATTTTAAAGTCTAAATCAACATTTTATATATATAATGATGGTGTAGGCTCAAGCATGTAAAATACTAAAAGAATTTAAAATGCATAGAACAATGTATTATGATATATGATGCTATACTATGCTACAACATATAATATTTATTTTGAACATAAAATCTTTCTTTTTAGACTATAAGTGTCATAGCACACCTTTGGTACTACAACCTAATTCCCACTTCAAATTTAGCAAATTTCATGATCTAATTTATTAAACCAATATTTTTATAATTTATATTAACATATACAATAGGGCACAATACCATAACATACTAAAACATTTCAAAACATTTTATAACATTTAAAAAACACATCATTACATGCTTAAATATGTGATACTACATTATACTATAATATATGGTATTATAATAAAATTGAGGGTTAGGGTTTAAGGTATTCAAATCTCTAATAGTCAAGGAAAAGTCTCTTGAAGACATTTTCTTTAGCTTCCATAACAATGTTAGGATTAGGTCATTCTTTAGATCTACTCCTAATGACATCTTCATTCAAGGTTTAGGGTTTAAGGTTAGTTTGGAGTTTAGTGTTTATGTTTAATTTAGTGTTTAGGGTTTAGGGTTAGTTTATGGACTAGGGTTTAATGTTTAGAGTTTGTTTAGAGATTAAGGTTTAGGCTTTAGGGTTTGGGGTTTAGGGTTTAGGGTTTAGGGTTTTAGGTTTTAGAGTTTAGGATTTATAATTTGAGGGTTTAGTGTTTAGGGTTTAATGTTTAGGGTTTAGTGTTTTTAGGGTTTAGGGTTTAGGGTTTAGGGTTTCGAGTTTAGGTTTTAGGTTTAGGGTTTGAGGTTTAAGGTTTAAGGTTTAGGGTTTAAGGTTTAAGATTTTTTTTAACATGGAACAAATTCATATTCAATATTTCTTCTTTTATTTCATCAACCAAGTAGCACCCCAAGTTTCTAAGATAAGTAGGACATAGATAAAAAATGAGTAATAGAGCAAATCAAAACCCTAGATAAGGAACCATCATCTATGTAAAGACACCGGTTCACTAGTAGGCGGATGGGACATTCTTCAATTTCTCGCTCCCATCAGAACCACCCCATCTCTGTAGCGGGATCCACCACCATATCCACGATATCTCCCTCGACCACCACCATGTAACCATGCTCCTCCTCCAACCACCACCACCATATCCAATAATGCCTCCATCCCCACCACCACCTGCACCATTGCCTCACACCTCCTCCACTTAGACTTAAGCTAGTTGATAGTGATGTTCACTCAGGTTACCCATTCTTAGGGTTTTGTGTTAGTTTAGGGTTTAGGGTTAGTTTAGGGTTTACAGATAGTTTAGGACTTAGGGTTTGGTGTTTAGGGTTTAGGGTTGTATGTTTTAGGGTTTAGGGTTTAGTTTTCAGGGTGTAGGATTTTAGGGTTTAGGGTTTAGGGTTTAGGATTTTAGGGTTTAGGGTTTAGGGTTTACGATTTATGGTTTATGGTTTTAATGTTTAAGGGTTTTGGGTTTTGTGTTTAGGGTTTTGGGTTTTGGGTTTTAGGTTTAGGGTTTTAGGGTTTGGGGTTTAGGGTTTAGGGTTATAAGTTTAGGGTTGTAGGTTTAAGGTTTAGGGTTTAGGATTTAGGATTTAGGGTTTAGGGTTTTTCTTTTAAATTAAGAAAAATGATAAGTTTAGGTTTATTTAGTTTATTTAGTTTATTTTTTACTTATTTGAGTTTATTTTATTTTTTTTATATTTATTTAAGTTTATTTTTTTAATTTAGTTTAGTTTATTTATTTTACATTTATTTATTTTAAGTTATTTTTATGTTTAGGTTTATTTTTAAGTTGAGTTTTTTTTTAGGTTTTGGTTTTATTTTTAATTTTTATGTTCAGGTTTAGCTTTTTATTTTATTTTTTAAGGTTATAGTTTTAGGTTTTTATTTTAGGTTTATTTTTAGGTTTAATTTTTTTAGGTTTATTTTATTTATTTTATTTAATGTTTAGGTTTAGTTTATTTTAGGCTTAGGTTTAAGTTTATTTATTTTATTTAGTTTATTTTATTTAGGTTTAGGTTTATTTTAGTTTGTTTATTTTATTTTTATTTTAAGTTTAGTTTTTTTTTATTTTATTTTAGGTTTTATTTTTATTTATTTCTAGGTTTTATTTTAGGTTTATATTTAGGTTTAGATTTTTATGTAATTTTTACTTTATTTTATGTAAGGTTTAGTTTATTTTATTTGAGGTTTAGTTATTATTTTATTTAGGTTTTATTTATTATTTTATTTTGTAGGTTTAAGTTTAGGTTTAGGTTTTAGTTTAGGTTTTTTATTTTTTATTTAGGTTTTTTATTTATTTTATTTTTAGGTTTTATTTAGTTTAGATTTAGGTTTTTAGCTTTTTTTTGATTTATTTTCTTGTTTAGGGTTTAGGGTTAGTTTAGGGTTTAGGGTTTAGGGTCAAGTTAAGGGTTTAGTTTTTTAGGGTTTAGGTTTTAGGTTTAGGGTTTGTTTTTAGGTTTAGGGTTTAGGGTTTAGGTCTGTGTTTAGTTTTGAGTTTTAGTTTTGGTTTTTTTTAATAGGGAATAAATTCAAATTCAACATTTCTTCTTTTCGTTTTCATCAATAATGTAACACACCAAGTTTTCTAAGACACAAGCGACGACATAGAAAAAGAAAGAGCACGCATAAATCAAAAACCCTAGATAATTTGAACCATCTTTACTATAAGGGCACAGTTCCATAAGTAGTAGATCAGAATGGTCATTCTTCAATTTCTTCAGTTCCCATCAGAACCACCCCTGCCTCTCGAGTAGTGGGATCCGCCATCATATCCCCGATCTCTCCCTCCGCCACCACCACGGATGTAACCTACATCGCTTCTCCCACGTTCATAACCACCCGCTTCACCACCACCTGATCCACCACCACCATTGTGATAACTGCCACCCCCCTACCTTGCCTCCAAAATTGAGCCTAGTTAGCCATGATGTTCCTACCTCAAAGTTCCCCATTCTGGGTTTAGGTTATTTAGGGTTTAGGGATTAGGTTTATTATTTAATTTATTTAGTTGCTTTAGATTTAAGTGGGGTTTAAGGTTAGGGTTTAGGTTTAAGGTTTGTGGGTTTATGCTCAAAAGTTTAGGGTTTAGGCTTTAGCTTTAGTTTGTGGTTTTGAGGTGGTGGTTTAGGTCAGGTTAGGTTTTATAGGTTTTAGTTTTGTGGGTTTTTAGGTTTAGTTTAGTGGGATTTAGGGTTTTAGGGTATATGGTTTAGGTTTTTTTAATTAAGCAACAAGTATGGTTAGGTTAATTTAGTTTTTTTTTATTTATTTATTTATTATTTATTATTTATTTAGGTTTATTTTTATTTTATTTAGTTTGTTTTTATTTTAGGTTTATCCATTTTTAGTTTTTTTTTTTATTAGTTTATTTTATAGCAGGTTTATGCTTATTTTTTTAGTTTAGTTTTATTTTATTTTATTTTTTAAGTTTATTTTATTTTTTATTCTTAGGTTTTGGTTTAGATATTTATTTATTTATTTATTTTAGTATAGGTTTTAGATTTTTATTTTAGGTTTATTTTAAGGTTTTATTGTTTAATTTAGGTTTATGTTTATTTTTAGTTTATTTTATTTTATTTAGTTTAGGGTTTAAGTTTAGTTTATTTTAGGTTTAGGTTTAGGATTTATTTAATTTATTTTAGTTTATTTTAGCTTAGGTTTATGTTTATTTTATACTATTTATTTTAGGTTTAGGTTTAGGTTTTATTTTTATTTGTTTTAAGGTTTATTTTAGGTTAATTTTTTAAGTTATTATTTCATTTTATTTTATTTTATTTTGATTTATTTTATTTTAATTTTACATTTAGTTTTATTTTATTTAGGTTTTCATTTTTTAGGTTTATTTTATTTTTTTTAATTTAGTAGCATTTTGTTTATTTCATTTTACTTTAGTTTTCTTTTTATTTTATTTTATTTTTACATTTAGTTTAAGTTTGGGTTTAGGTTTTAGGTTTTAGTTTAGAATTTATTTTATTTTATTTAAGTTTAGGGTTTCATATATATTTTATTTTTAAGTATTTGGACTAAGTTTTTAGGTTTTAGGTTTATAAGGTTTAGGGTTTACTTTTAGGTTTGGGGATTGGGGATTTAGTAGGTTTATGATCTGGATTTAGGGTTTTTTTTTAGGGTTTAGGGTTTAGGCTTTAGGGTTTAAGGTTTGTTTAGGGTTTTAAGTTTTATTTTAGGAAGGTAGGTTTAGGGTTTAAGGTTTATTTTTTAAAATTTTTAAATTTTAAATTTTGTTTTTAAATTAAGTAAACTGCTTAGGTTTATTTAGTTTATTTTAATTTATTTTATTTTATTTATGTTCATTTTTATTTTATTTAGTTTAGTTTATTTATTTTAAGTTTATTTATTTATTTTTTTAGATTTTATTTTATATTTTGGTTTAAGTTTATTTTTTAGTTTAGTTTTCTTTTGTATTGACATTTAAGTTTTATTTTATTTTTTTATTTTATTTAAGTTTAGTTTTATTTATTTTTTTTTTTAGTTTAGGTTTTAGGTTTTTCTTTTAGGTTTATTTTTATGTCTTTTTTTTATTTAGTTTTAGGTTTATTTTTAGTTTATTTAAATTTATTTAGGGTTTAGGTTTAGGTTTAGGTTTTATTTATTTTAGTTTAGTTTATTTTAGTTTAGGTTAAGGTTTAATTTTATTATTTATTTTTTTTTTTTTATTTTAGGGTTTACATTTTATTTTTTTATTTATTTTTTGGTTTTATTTTTAAGTTTATTTTTTAGGTTTAGGTTTTTATTTAGTTATTATTATATTTTTATAGGTTTATTTTATTTTTATTTTATGTTTAGCTTTTATTTTAATTAGGTTTTCAATTTTTTTATCTCTTTTAATTTTTAATTTAGTTTAGTGTTTTTTATTTATTTTATTTTATTGCTTTTTATTTTATTTTTCATTTAGGTTTAGGTTTAAGTTTTAGAGTTTTGATTTTATTTTATATTTTAGGTTTATAGCATTTTAGGGTTTTGGATTTAGGGTTTCAGGGTTTAGAGTTATAGGTTTAAGGCAGGTTTAGGGTTTAGAATTTAGGGTTTAGGGTTTAGGTTAGGGACTTTTTTTATTTCTTTAAAAGTAAACTAGTATGTTTAGGTTTATTTAGTTTATTTTTTAGTTTATTTTATTTTATTTAGTCTAAGTTTATGTTTAGGTTGTTTAAGTTTAGGTTTAGGATTTATTTATTTTAGTTTTGATTTAGGTTTATTTTATTTTTATTTAGGTTTAGATTTTTTTTAGTTTATTTTAGGTTTTATTTTTATTTATTTTGGTTTTATGTTAGGTTTATTTTTAGGTTTAGGTTTTTATTTAGTTTAAATTTATTTGATTTGTTTATTTTATTTAGGTTTTATTCTTAGGTTTATTTTATTTTTAATTTAGTTTAGGTTTTATTTATTTTGTTTTAGTATTTTTTATTAATTTATTATATTTTATTTTAAGGTTTAAGTTTATGTTTTAGTTTAGGTTTTTTAATTTTTTTTATTTTATTTTATTTAGGTTTAAGTTATTTTATTTATATTATTTTTATGTTTAATTTAGTTTGGGTTTAGGATTTTATGTTTTTAGGGTTTAGGGTTTAGGGTTTAGGGTTTGGGTTTGGAGAGGAGAGGTTTAGTTTAGGGTTTAGGAGTTTAGGGTTTAGAAGGGTTTAGGGTCAGTTTAGGGAGAGGGTTTATAGGGTTTAGTTAAGTGAGTGTGGGAGGTCACATCTGGGAGTTTAAAGAGGGCCAGGGTTAAGGTCAGTCAGTTGGGTCATTAGTGTATGGTTTAGAATTTAGCCAGGGTTTAAAGTTTAGGAGGAGTAAGGTTTATAGAGTGTGGTAGATGGATTTATGGTAGTGTTAGTAGGGTTTGGGGGTGTTTAGGGGTCAGGTCAGTAGGTTGTGGGTAGGTTTAGGATTATTTAGTGTTTAGGGTTTAGGGTTTAGGGTAGTTTAGTAGATTCAGTGGGGGTTTAGGGTTTAGGGTTTAGTTTTTTTGAGGTTTAGTTTTTATTTATTTATTTATCCCATTTAGTTTATTTATATTTAGTTTAGAGTTTTCTTTTTATTTTTTTTAGTTTAGGTTTAGGATTATGATATTTTTTTAGTTTATTTACATTTGATTTTAGGTTTAGGTTTTATTTTTATTTTAGGTTTTAGGTTTTATTTTATTTTTTTAGGTTTAGGTTTTAGGTTTTATTTTAGGTTTATTTGTATTTTTTTTTTTAGCTAGTTTTAGTTAATTTATTTTAGTTTATTTATTTTTATTTTAGTTTATTTATTTTAGTTTAGGTTTTATTTAATTTAGTTTATGTTTATGTTTATTTTATTTTGTTTATTTTACATTTATGTTTTTTTTTTTAGTTTAGAGTTTATTTTATTTATTTATTTATTTTTAGGTTTTATTTTAGGTTTATTTTAGGTTTAGGTTTTATTTAGTTATTTTATTTTATTTTAGGTTAATTTTATTTTATTTTATGTTTATTTTTATTTTATTTAATTTCTATTTTTTTGTTTACTTTATTTTAGTTTACTTTAGGGTTTTATTTATTTTATTTTAGTTTAGTTTTTGTTTTTTGTTTTTTTCCTTGTAGGTTTAGGTTTAGGTTTAGGTTTAGGTTTAGGTTTTAGTTTATGTTATTATTTATTTGCATATATTATTTTATTTTGGTTTATATTATTTTATTTATTTTCATTTTAGGTTTTATTTAGTTTAAGTTTAGTTTATTTTAGGTTTAGGTTTAGGTTTTATTTATTTTAGTTTAGTTTATCTTAGATTAGGTTTATGTTTATTTTATTTTGTTTATTTTAGATTTATGTTTTTTTAGTTTAGGGTTTAGGTTTTATTTTTTATTTATTTCTAAGTTTTATTTTTAAGTTTATTTTTTAGGTTTAGGTTTTTATTTAATTATTACATTATTTTATTTTAGGTTTATTTTATATTTATTTTACATTTTATTTTTATTTTATTTAGGTTTTCTATTTTTTTATTTTTTTATTTAATTTACTTTAGGGTTTAATATATTTTATTTTAGTTTAGTTTTAGTTTTTTATTTTTTTTTCTTTGTAGGTTTAAGTTTTAGTTTATGTTTTTATTTATTTGTTTATATTATTTTATTTTGGTTTATGTTTTTTGATATATTTTATTTTTAGGTTTTATTTAGTTTAGGTTTAGGTTTTTAGCATTTTAGGGTTATTGGTTTAGGGTTTTAGAGTTTAGGGTTTAGGGTTTAGGGTTGTAGGTTTAGGGTTAGTTTTAGGGTTTAGGGATTAGGATTTAGGGTTTAGGCTTTTAGGGTTTAGGGTTTAGCATTTAGGGTTTAGGGTTTTAGGATTTAGTGTTTAGGGTTTAGGGTTTAGGGTTTAGGGTCTGATATAGACCTTTCTTAGTGGCTCGATTGCACACCGACATGGTCCATTAATTAAATCTATCAAATTTGATTGAGCTCAAATGCCCAACAGATATGCCCTCAATTCAAAATCAAACTAAACAAAACAAGCTATATCAAATCACATGAAATTAAGATAAAATTAATCGACAACTTTTGAGTTGACATAAGTCCCCAATGGCATTCACTCAGTAGGTCATTGAACAAACCTCCCTAGTGGAGCTAAATTAAATTCAAAACCAACCTCCCCAATGGAGCCAAATTAAACCAACTCCCCAAGTATAGTCTAAAACAAAGAAATCTAACCAAACTCTTATCCCCTGCGGATACATCCCAAAATAAATCAATGAAATCAACTCAAATCTCAATCCTCAGTGGATAGACCGAACCTACTTTTTTAGTGGAAGGTTCATATACCCAATCCCTAGAAGACTCAAACCCATATCTTTAGCAGATATGCCTACACATTAATTAAAACAAAATAAATTAAAGTCGATTCGATCTTAATCCTCAGTGGATTATAGATTTTTATCCCCAGCAGATCTACTTTCTATAAATCATAGAATCAAATCAAATTCATACCTTATCCCCAGTAGATTTTCTTCTTTATGCCCTCGACATAGACCACTCACATGTCATGTCCAATGCATGTGTGATCCCTTAACCAATCTCCCTCCATGTCCTTGACATGAAATTCTCATCAACTCTTATTTCTTCTCTTATGCACACCTTTAATACTTCAACTAAAAGCCTAATAATGTATTCGTTCAAATAACATCATCTTAACATTGTAATCAATATTTTATGATTTATGATGGTGCACGCTCAAACTAACTATATAATATCATGCTAAACATATTATACTATCAATTAACACTCTATATTATATTATAATATATGATGATATATTATAATTTGCTATAATATAATATATTGTCTAACATTACACCTCATTAGAATAACTTAGAAGAAATAAATAACAAAATTTTCTCAAAATATGAATAAAGTTCATTTTGGATGTAAAATTATTAATTTTTCTATTAGAAATGGTACAAAATAGCATAATTTTGGTGTTGCTTCTTGGTGTGTGTCGTGAATTTGGCCAAATTCTTCCATCTCAACCGTCAAATTAACATTTTTGTGAGTTTTACTCAATGTATTATATCAAAAGTAAAACATACAAAATGTACAATAATATTGAATAACACACCACCACATTCATATATATATGTGAAGTTATATTGTTATGTAAATTATATTTTAATATGCTTTCATATAATGTATTATCATACATTACCTTAAAATGAATCACTTTAAGCAAATAATTTATAAAATTTGGTTGAAAAATGAACATTTATTTTGGAAGTAAAATTCCATTTTTTTTTTTTATTAAATGATAGACCATAGCACACCCCCAATGATGTTCCCTAAAGCTTACCTTAAATTTGACCAAATCCCATCATCTAAGCCTATAAATAAGTATTTTTATAAAATATACCAGTACACACTCTACTACATCATACTATAACAAACTAAAATATGCTAAACAACAAGTAATAATACATAATGGTATGCTTTAATGCGTGATGCTACACTATGTTATGCAATTCTATATTATAATACACTATAACATATTATATTATATTATATTGCTTAACACATCACAAGGGATTGCTTAAAATAAAAAATCATAAAATTAGTCTAAACAATAAAACTAAATATTTTATTATCACTTACATATTTTAAATTCAAATAATATTTTATGATGCCATGCTCTACCTTTTTATGAATTTGGCCAAATTCCACCATTTTAAAGTCTAAATCAACATTATTTTAAATAATTCTAGTGTAGGACCGCATGATTGTAAAATACTAAAAAAATTTAAAATGTAGAACTTTATTATAATATGATGTTATACTATGCTAGAACATATAATATTTATTTTGAACAAAAAATCTTACTTTTTTAGACCAGGTGGAGTAGCACCATTGGTACTATAAACCTTTTACAACTTTAAATTTAATCAATTTCATCATCTTTATTAAATCATTCTTTTGTGATTTATATTAATATAGACTATAGGCACAATACCATAATATACTAAAATATTTAAAATATCTTATAACATCTAAAACACATCACTACATGCTCAATATATGATGCTAAATTATACTATAATATGGTATTATAATATGATTTAGCATTTTCAAATCTTCAATAGTCAAGG
The DNA here is from genome assembly GCA_021442155.1 of Cymbidium sinense. NCBI lineage: Eukaryota > Viridiplantae > Streptophyta > Magnoliopsida > Asparagales > Orchidaceae > Cymbidium > Cymbidium sinense. Next base: position 25,733 of record JAKCPB010000452.1, on the reverse strand, counting down.
AAATGTCTCTCGAAGGCATTTCTTTAGTTACCATAACTATGTTAGGATTAGGTCATTCTTTACCTCTGCTCTTAATGACATATTTACTCAAGGTTTATGGTTTTGGGTTATGGTTTAAGGTTTGTTTAGGGTTTAGGGTTTAGGGTTAGTTTAGGGTTTAGGGTTTAAGGTTTGTAGGTTTTAGGGTTTAGGGTTTATGGTTTTAGGATTAAAGCTTTAGGGTTTAGGGTTTAGGGTTTAGGGTTTAGGGTTTAGGGTTTAGGGTTTAGGGTTTAGTGTTTAGGGTTTAGGGTTTTGGTTTTAGGTTTAAGATTTAAGTTTTAGTTTAGGGTTTAAAGTTTAGTGTTTAAGTTTTTTGTTTAAATAGAGAGAAATTTTAGATTCAACTTTTTTGCTTTTTATTTCATCAACCAAGTAGCACCCCAAGTTTTCTAAGATAGGAACGATGACATAGATAAAATATGAGCACCCATAGACCAAATTAAAAACCCTAGATAAGTAAAAATGTCTCTAATGTAAAGCACAGTTCCATATGCACTAAATTGGATCTATCGTTCTTCAGTTTCTCCAGCTCTAATCAAAACCACCCCTGCCTCTCGAGTAGCAAGATCCACCATCATATACCCGATCTCTCCCTCTGCTACCACCATGGCTATAACCTCCATCACTCCTCCCACCTCCATTACCATGACTGCTCTGACCACAACCTCAATATCCACCAGCACCATGAGATCCCCAACCACCACTATAATAGTTGTCGCCTCCACCTTTTCCTCCACCACTAGATCTAGATTGAGCCTAATTGACGTTGATGTTCCTACGGGTCAAGGTTCTTCCCATTAGGTTTTAGGGTTAGTTTAGGGTTTAGGTCTTAAGTTTAGAGTTTAAGGTTTAGGGTTTAGGATTTGGGTTTAGGGTTTGGGGTTTGTGGTGGGGTTAGGGTTTAGGGTCAGGGTAGGTTTAGCATTTAGGGTTTATGGTTTTAGGGTTTAGGTTTTAGGGTTTAGGTGTAAGGTAGGGTTTAGGTTTAGGGATTATGGTTTAAGGTTGGGGGTTTTTTTTTTTTGGGTATGGTTTTGGATTTTAGTTGTTGGTTTATGGTCAGGCTTAGGGTTTGGGTTGAGTTTAGGGTTTATGGTGTTTAGGGTTTAGGGTTTAGTGTTTTAGGTTTAGGGTTTAGGGTTTAGGATTAGTCTGTGGTTTGGGTTTTAAAAAAAATCAGTAAATCAGTTTAGGATTATTTATTTTAGGTTTATTTATTTAATTTAGATTTTATTTTAGTTTATTTTGATGTTTAGGTTTCTTTTAGTTGAGTTTATTTTATTTGTTTTTTAGGTCCGTTTTTTTTAGGTTTAGTTTTTTTTATTTTTTTAGGCTCAGCTTTTAGGTTTTTATTTTAGGTTTTATTTTTTAGGTTAGGTTTAGGTTTATTTTTTATTTATTTTGTTTTATTTAGTTTAGGTTTGGGTTTAGGTTTAGATTATTTTAGGTTTAGGTTTTATTTATTTTAATTTAGTTTATTTTACTTTAGGTTTAGGTTTATTTTATTTTCTTTTTATTTTAGGTTTAGGTTTTTTTTAGTTTAACATTTAGGTTTAATTTTTTTATTTCTTTTTAGGTTTTATTTTTAGGTTTTATTTTTTGAGGTTTAGGTTTTTATTTAGTTTTTATATTAATTTATATTAGGTTTATTTTATTTTTATTTTATGTTTAGTTTTTATTTTATTTAGGTTTTTTATTCTTAAATTTATTTTATTTTTTAGTTTAGTTTTGGTTTTTATTTATTTTATTATAGTTTATTTTTACTTTTTTATTTTTTATTTTATTATTAGGTTTAAGTTTAAGTTTTAGTTTAGGTTTTTATTTTATTTAATTTTTTTTATTTTATTTCAATTTAGGTCTATTATTTATTTTATTATTAGGTCTTATTTAATTTAGGTTTAGGTTTTTAGGTTTAGGGTTTAGGGCTTTTTTGAAATTAAGTTAACTGGTAGGTTTAGGTTTATTTTGTTTATTTATTTATTTTTTACTTATTTTAGTTTATTTTATTTTTTAATTTTTTTAGGCTATTTTTATTTAGTTTAGTTTATTTATTTTAGTTTATTCTTTTAGGTTAAGATTTAGGTTTATGCTTATTTTTTAGGTTTAGTTTTATCTTTATTATATTTTTTGGTTTAGGTTTTATTTTATCTTTTTAGGTTTAGGTTTAGGCTTTTATTTTATTTTTTTTATGTTTAGGTTTTAGGTTTTTATTTTTGGTTTATTTTTCAGTTTAGGTTTTATTTTTTAGTTTAGGTATAGCTTATTTTAGTTTATTCTATTTTATTTAGTTTATATATTTAAGTTTAGCTTCTTTAGGTTTATTTTATTTATTTTAGTTTTATTTATTTTAGTTTAGGTTTAGGTTTATTTTATTTTGTATATTTTTAGGTTTTGGTTTTTTTTTAGTAGGTTTAGTTTTAATTTTATTTATTTTTAGGATGTATTTTAGGTTTATTTTTAGGTTTTAAGTTTTTTATTTTAGTTTTATTTAATTTAATTTAATTTAGTTTATTTTTTATTTATTTTAGGTTTATTTTATTTTTAGTTAGTTTAGGTTTTTTATTTATTTTATTTTATTTTATTTTATTTTTTTAGATTTTATTTATTTTATTTTAAGTTTATGTCTGTGTTTCTAGTTTTAGTTTAGTTTTTATTTTATTTTTATTTTTTCAGTTAAGTGTCGAGTTTATTTTTATTTTTTATTTTTTATATTTTATTTAGTTTAGGTTTAGGTTTTTAGGTTTTAGGTTTTAGGTTTTAGGGTTTAGGGTTTAGGGTTTAGGGTTTAGGGTTTAGGGCTTAGGGTTATAAGGTTTAGGGTTTAGGGTTTAGGGTTTATGGTTTAGGGTTTTAGGGTTTAGGGTTTAGGGTTTAGGGATTAGGGGTTTAGGGTTTTAAGGCTTAGGGTTTAGGGTTTATGGTAGTTTAGGTTAGGGTTTAGGTTTAGGGTTAGTTTAGGGTTAGGGTCTTTTTTATTTAAAATTAAGTAAACACATAGGTTTAGGTTTATTTAGTTTATTTAGTTTATTTTTTATTTATTTTAGTTTATTTTATTTTTTTTATTTTTATTTAGGTTTAATTTTATTTTATTTAGTTTAGTTTATTTATTTAGTTTATTTATTTAGTTTAGGTTTAGGTTTAGGTTTAGGTTCATTTTAGTTTAGTTTTATTTTTATTTTATTGGTTTAGGTTTTTATAAGTTTAGGTTTAGGTTTAGGTTCATTTTTTAGTTTAGTTTTATTTTTTATTTTATGGTTTAGATTTTTTTTTTTTATGTTTAGGTTTAGGTTTTCTTTTTTTTTATTTTTGTAGGTTTAGGTTTTAGGTTTTATTTTAGTTTTATTGTTGGGTTTTATTTTAAGTTTAGGTTTAGGTTTAGTTTAGTTTATTCAATTTTATTTAGGGTTTTATAGGTTTAGGTTTAGTTTTTAGGTTTAGGTCATGGTTTTATTTATTTTAGTTTAGTTTATTTTAGTTTAGGTTTACGGTTATTTTATTTTTATTTTTGGTTTAGGTTTTTTTTTAGTTTAGGATTAGGTTTTATTTTTTTATGTTTATTTTAGGTTTAGGTTTTTATTTATTTTATTTTATTTTATTTTTATTTTATTTAGGTTTTTTTTTTTTTGTTTTTTTATTTTTTATTTTAGGTTTAGGTTTTTTTATTTTTTTATTTAGGTTTAATTGTTTATTTTTTATTTTGGTTTTGGTTTTTTTTAGATTTTTTTTTTTTTTTTATTTTTTTAGAAGTATGGTATATAGGTTTAGGTTACATAGAATTTTTATAGACCATAGAATTTTTCTCTTTACCTTCATTTATCATTAATTTCTATCAACCTTCTTCTTTCTCCTTATAAATCCATTAACCTCCTTTGACCTATCCACCATCCTCACCAACTTTTTTTGCATTTTATCTTTCTGCCTAGTGATGATGGTGACATTCTGTCATCAACGTTATTTAGGTTTAGGTTTATTTTATATTTATTTAATCACTTTAGGTTTAGGTTTAGAGTTTGGGGTTTAGGGTTCTTAGGTAAAGGTTTAGGTTTAGGTTTATTTAGGGTTTTAGGGTTTTAGGGTTTATGCTTTTAGGGTTTAGGGTTTAGGGTTTTAGGGTTTATGGTTAGGTTTTAGGGTTTAGGATTTAGGGTTTAGGATTTAGTGTTTAGGCTTTAAGGTTTAGGGTTTTGAGGCTTTAGGGTTTAGGGTTTAGGGTTTAGGGTTTTAGGTTTAGGGTTTGAGGTTTTAATTTAGAACTAGAAGGTTTAGGTTTATTTACTTTATTTTATTTATTTTGTTTATTTTATTTTTTTTTATTTAGGTTCACTTTTACTTTATTTAGTTTAGTTTTATTTATTTTAGGTTTATTTATTTTAGTTAGTTTTATTTTAGTTTCTATTTTAGGTTTAGGTTTAGGTTTATGCTTATTTTTTAGTGTAGTATTATTATTATTTTATTTTTGAGCTTTAGGTTTCATTTTTTATTTTTAGGTTTATGTTTGCATTTTTATTTTATTTTTTTCATGTTTTGGTTTTAGGTTTATTTTAGGTTTATTTTTAGGTTTAGGTTTAGTTTATTATAGGTTTAGGTTTAGATTTTATTTATTTTAGTTTAAGTTTGGATTATTTTATTTTAGGATTATATTATTTTTTTTTTTTTTAGTTTTGTTTAGGTTTTAGCTTTGTTCATGTTTAGGTTTAGTTTAGGGTTTTATTTTATTATTCTTTGGTTTAGGTTTTTTATGTTTATTTAGTTTAGTTTTAGGTTTTTAGGTATTTAGGTTTTTAGGGATTAGGGTTTAGGGTTTAGGGTTTCGAGTTTAGGGTTTAGGGTTTAGTTTTAGGGTTTAGGGTAGGGTTTTATATGCTTTATGGTTTAGGTAGTTTGTTAGTTTAGGGTTTAGGGTTAATTTTAGGGTTAGGTTTTTATAAAATTTTTTTTAATTTTTTTTAAAATTATATAAACTCGTAGGTTCAAGTTTATTTAGTTTATTCAGTTTATCTTTTTTTAGTTTATTTATTTTTAGGTTTAGGTTTTATGTTTTCATTTTAAGTTTATTTTTAGGTTTTATTTTTTAGTTTATGTTTAAGTTTATTTTTGTTTATTTTATTTTATTTATATTTAAGTTTAGGTTTATTTTAGGTTTTATGTTTAGGTTTTATTTATTTTAGTTTAGTTTATTTTAGTTTAGGTTTAGATTTATTTATTTTTATTTATGTTTATTTAATTTATTTTATTTTTATTTTTATTTAGGTTTTTTTTTTTGTTAGATTTATTTATTTTAGGTTCATTTTTTTAGTTTTAGTTTTTTATTTTAGTTTATTTTTTAGGAATAGGTTTAGGTTTATGTTAAGTTTTTAGTTTAGCTTTATTTTTTTTTATTTTCTAAGTTTAGGTTTTATTTTTTATTCTTAGGTTTAGGTTTAGGTTTAGGTTTTAATTTTATTTTTCTAGGTTTGGGTTTTAGGTTTTTTATTTAGGTTTATTTTTTAGGTTTATATTTTAGTTTAGGTTTATGTTTATTTTATTATATTTTATTTTATTTAGTTTAGGGTTTAGGTTTAGTTTATTTTAGGTTTAGGTTTAGGTTTTATTTATTTTATTTAGTTTATTTTTTGTTTAGGTTTAGGTTTATTTTATTTTGTTTATTTAGGTTTAGGTTTTTTTTTTAATTTAGGGTTTAGGTTTTATTTTTTTTATTTATTTTTATTTATTGTTAGGTTTATGTTTTATTTTATTTTAGGTTTATTTTATTTTTATTTTACATTTAGTTTGATTTTATTTAGGTTTATAATTTCTAGGTTTATTATATTTTTTGTTTACTTTAGGTTTTTATTTATTTTATTTTAGTTCATCTTTTATTTTTTAATTTATTTTATTTTTAGGTTTAGGTTTAGGTCCAGGTTTTAGTTTAGGTTTTGTTTTGTTTTATTTATTTTATTTTATTTAGGTTTATGTTTTTTTATTTATTTTAGGTTTTGGTTTTTAGGTTTTTAGGGTTTAGGGTATAGGGTATAGGGTTTAGGGTTTGGAGATTAGGTTTAGTGTTTAGGGTTTAGTGTTTAGGGTTTAAGGGTTTAGGTTTAGGGTTTAGAGTTTATAGTTTAGGGTTTAGAGTTTTTATGCTTTACGATTTAGGGTTTAGGGTTTTTAGGGTTTTTAGGATTTAGAGTTTTGGGTTTAGGGTTTAGGTTTTATGTCTAATGTTCAAGTTTTAGTTTTGGGTTTAGGGATTTTGATTTTTCTTTTAACAAAGAATAAATTTAGATTCAACATTTCTTCTTTTTAATTTCATCAATCAAGTAACACACCATGTTTTCTATGACATAAGTGACTTGATAAAAAATGAGCGCTGAGCAAATCGAAAACCCTAAATAACTAGAATCATCTCTACTAAAAAGACATAGTTTCATAAGTAGCAGATCAGACTGATCGTTCATCAGTTTCTCTAGTTCCAATCAAAACCACTCCGGCCTCTCGAGTAGCAGGATCCACCATCATATCCAATATCTACTATTTCAGGACAGCAGAGGTAGGAATAGTTCTCTTATCTCCAGACCGCGATGTGATGAGATTCTCATATAATATGCCCAATCCTTGCACCAACAATGAAGCTGAATATGAGGCTCTGATTGCAAGACTAGAGTTAGTCATTACTCTAAGCATCCAAAACATCAACATGTTGGGATTCTCAACTAATTATCAACCAAATCCACGGGTCTTATAAAACTATAAAGCCCAAGCTCATCATTACCACAAGTACACCATGGAGTTGTTGGCCCAAATCTAGAGGTTGCCATTTATAAGATTCCTTGATGAGAGAATGTCATAGAGTGTATGCCTTAGCAAAGAAGAAGTTGGCATGTCAGGAGGATGAGTCCATATCAATAAAGGTCCAAAATAGACAAGACTTATCCTTGATATTGAACTCATCAAAAGTACTCTTGGGGAGGTTTCCAATGCCAAGAAGAACAAGGTGTTAGATTGAGGTAAGCATTCATGGATTACCTAAATAAAGACAAACTACCTCAAGAGAAGTCATAAGCCCATGGTAAGCACTTTCCTACGCTATTGTGGATGGTGTCTTGTCTTCGATCTTTGATCATATGTGGTTACATTATTTAGACAAGCACAAATCCAATAAGATCATGATCGAGGTACATTTTCGATTATGTGAAGCCAACCAATCTATTAGAAGATGAAAGCCAAGCTCAAGAGACTAGGATACTACTAGCCATCGATGATTAAAGATTGCATGGATACGGTTAGGCGATGCCACCAATGTCGAATACATGGTTTGGTCCTACACCAACCAAAAAATATTCTACATCCTAAATTGGCCTCATGGCCATTCGAGTGTTGGGGTACCAACATAGTGGGTCCGATTGATCCTCATTCTTCCAAATGTCATCAGTTCATCTTAGCTGCTACTAACTACTTTTCCAAATGGGAGAAGATGATTCCACTGAGAGGTCACTTCGATGTGCTCTAGTTTTTAAGAACCATATAGATAGTTTTGGAGTGCCTCAATGAATTATGTTTGATAATGGTGCATTCAAGAGCGAGATCAACAACTTTGCCAAGAGACACATCATAGATTGGAGATATTCTACCATTAACAGGGTAAATGGGTTAGAGGCCTTTAACAAAACTCTCATCCAAATACTAAAGAAGACACTTGACAATAACAAGTGATAGTGGCATGAGTAATTAGATGAAGCTTTGTGGGCCTACCGCACCATAAATAGAACTCCAACTCATTCTACTCATTTCTTCTTAGTCTATGGGTCTGAAGCCTTTCTACCATTAGAAGTACAACTCCCATCACTAAGGATAGCTGTGGGTAGCAAGATCACAACAGAACAGAATACCAAGTTGCAGTTAGAATAGCTCGAAGGTTTGGATTAGAGATGCCTATGGGCATGCCAAAACCCCTTGTTGTACAAAGCTAAAATGATTCAAACTCACAATAAGTTAGTTCATTCTTGAGCTTTTCAAGTAGAAGAGCTTATTTTAGTTCTAAGAAGACCAATTATTGCCCATCAGAAGATGGAAAGCATGTTTGAACCCACTTGGGAAGGCCTTTTCCATTGAGAAGGCTTACCAAGAGGATCTTAAGCTTATTAAACATAAGGGAGGTAATGCTTCCAATCAATGGGCTCTATTTAGAGAAATATTATAAATCATGTTTGAAAATAATTATCATCAATGAAAATTCTATTTTAAATTCAATCTCTTCCATGTTGACAATTATCATCAATGAAAATTCTTTCAATTCAATCGCTTCCATGTTAAAAGTATTCTTGTTTGTGAATTTTCCACGATATGTTTAGGGTAGGTGTAAGGAACCCGAATGATGTCCTATCCTTTTTTGACACAACACAAACACAAACTACACACAAACATATAAAACAAACACATTTCTTTTACCTCGGGCTACTCTGAGTTGAGATAACGCCCCCAGTGGCACTCACTCAGTAGGTTCTCTAGGTCGAGCTAATGTGCTACCCTCCTAGTGTGTCACCCCAATGGTCTTCTTGCTTTGAAGGATGTAAGTATGCTATGCTTTCCTTCCTTACTTACTTTGCTGAGTGCCTTGTTAATTTGGTAAGCCTTACGGCATGGCCGGTAAGCTACCTCATGTTGGCTTTGTTTATGAGGATGTGAGTATGCTACATTTTCTTCTTGGATTAGCCTTCATGCGGCGGTTGAGTAGTCGCTCTAGGTTAGATAGCATCTATCCTACCGATGACAGACTATCTCATGATCAGTTCCACTTGGAAAGTTGTAAGCCTACATGCTTTCTTTCCAAGTTGATAGTTGCACATCGACGGGCATCTTAGGTTTGTTGGTTCTCATTAATCTTGGATACACCACTCATCATATACACATTAAGATATAACACTCATGTAAGATGCAAGTCTAATATGCTTTCTCCTTAAGTTTACCCTACCTAGGCTTTCTTTTTATGGCTTAGCATAAGTACCTCCCACATGGGCACTATATTTAGATTATGTCCTTTTACCCCATTTAGACACTACGGGGTTACTATCGAATGGATAGTCCCCTTTCAGTAACCACCCCATGGTTGGAGAAACTATCTTATGGATGCATTCTCCCTTGGTCTAGTAAATCTAAGATAGGTCAAAGCGATAGGTCCCACAACAAGGTCCACACAAACATATAAATAAAATATATATTCACTTGTGGATTAGGAGGACACCCCTAGTGGTACCTTTTCCTAAGTAGGTATCCTATCTTTAGGGAAGTGTCAGCAAAACTCCCTTTAGGAATCGACTGACTACTCTTGAGTTGATATAAGTTCTCAGTGGCATTCACTCAGTAGTTGTGCCTAAGTTAGGTTCGATTTATTATGCTACCAAAAGGTCACCCAAGTGGTTGTTCCCTGCTTTAGAAGATGTAAGTCTAGTTCACTTTCTTCCTAGCATAGCTGTTGCACACCAAAAGGAAACTGCTTAGGTTGGCTAGTTCTACCCCACAACTAGTAGACTATCCCTTTGGATTTGCAAATTTGAGATAGGACAAGTTCGATATAGCCCCTTCTCTATGGGTCCATCACGCATCGACATGGTCCATAAATTAAATCTATCAAATTTGATCAAACTCACATCCTTAGCGGATATGCCCTCAATAAAAAATCAAACCAAACAAACCATATAATTCAAATAAAATTAAGATAAATATAATCGACTACCTTTGAGTTGACATAAGTCATTGGCATTCACTTTCGGTAGGTTAGGTTAGATTTGTTGTGCATCTAACAAGTCACCCAGTGGTTCTTCCTCGCTTTGGAAGATGTAAGTGTGCTACGCCTTCCTCCTAGCATAGTCGTTGCACACCAAAAGGCAACCCCTTAGGTTAGCTAGCTCTACCCCAAACCCGTTAGACTATCCCTTTGGATTTGTAAACCTAAGGTAGGTCAAGGATGATATAGCCCCTTCTCAGTGGGTCCATCACACACCGACAGGGTCCATAGATTAAATTAGATTAAATTAAACCCATTCTAATTTTCCCAGTGGAGTTAAATTAGACCCTTCTCCTTAGTGGAGCCCTAAATCTTATATAAACAAGTGAAGCAAATAAATCAAATTCAAAATTAACCTTCTCAATGGACCCAAATTAAACCAACTCCCCAATAAGGAATATAAATCAAAGAAATCCAAACTCTTATCCTAGCGGATACCTCCCCAAACAAATCTATGAAATCAAACTCAAAATCCAATGTGGATGAACCTACTTCCCTAGTGAAAGGTTCATATACCCAATCCCCTGGACTGGAGCCCATATCTTTATGCATCCTCGATATAAATTAAAATAAAACAAATTAAAGTTGAATCGATCTTAATCACCTATGGATTATAGATTCTTATCTCTAGATCTTCTTTCCATAAATCATATAATCAAATCAATTCAAACCTTATTAGAAGATTTTCATCTTCAATGCCCTCAACATAGACCCCTCACATGTCTTGTCCAATGTATGTGTGATCCCCTAGTGGATCTCCCTCCATGTCGTTGATGTGGAATTCAAATCAAATCTTATTTCTTCTCTTATGCACACCTTTAATACTTCAACCAAAAGCCTAATAATGTATTCATTCAAATTATATCTTAACATTGTAATCAACAATTTATGATTTGTGATGGTGCAAGCTAAAACTAACTATACAATATCATGTTAAATATATTATAGTGTGAATTAACACACTATATTATATTATAATATATAATGTTATATTATAATTTGCAATAATATAATATATTGTCTAACATTACACCCGTTAGAATTACTTAAAAGGAACAAATAACAAAATTTTCTCAAAATATGAATAATGTTCATTCTAGATGTAAAATTGTTATTTTTCAATTAGAAATGGTACAATAATTTTGATGTTGCTTCTTGGTGTGTGCCATGAATTTGAACAAATTCTTCCATCTCAACCTTCAAATTAATATTTTTGTGAGTTTTTACCCAATGTATTATAACAAAAGTAAAACATACTAAAATGTACCATAAATTTAGTAACACACCACATTCATATATGTGAAGTTATATTGATATGTACATTATGCTTTAATATATTCATATAATATATTATTTACATGAACATTACACCATAGCACACCAATGATGTTCTAAAAACACCTTAAATTTGGTCAAATGCCACCATCTCAGCCTATAAATCAGTATTTTTATGAATTATACCAGTACAAACTCTACTACATTGTACTATAACAAGCTAAAATATTATAAACAACAAGTACTAATACACAATAGCAACCTATAATTCTAATGCTACACTATATGTTATGACATCTTATATTATAAAATACTATAACATATTATATTATATTATGTTGCATATCACATCAAAGAGATAGCTTAAGATAAAAAAAAATCAAATATTAGCCTAAAATAAACCTATATATTTAGTCATTATCACTTACATATTTTAAATTCAAACAATATATTGATGTCATGCTCTACCTATTATTTATTTGGCCAAATCCAACCATTTTAAAGCCTAAATCAACATTTTTATATAAAATGATAGTGTAGGTTCAACTGCATGATTGTAAAATACTAAAAGAATTTAAAATGCATAGAACAATGTATTATGATATTTGATGTTATACTATGATACAACATATAATATTTATTTTGGACATAAAATCTTTCTTTTTAAACTATAAGTGTCATAGCACACCTTTGGTACTACAACCTAATTCCCACTTCAAATTTAGCAAATTTCATCATCTAATTTATTAAACCAATATTTTTTATAATTATATTAATATACAATAGGGCACAATACCATAATATACTAAAACATTTCAAAACATTTTATAACATTTAAAAAACACATCATTACATGCTTAAATATGTGATGCTACATTATACTATAATATATGGTATTATAATACAATTTAGGGTTAGGGTTGAAGGTATTCAAATCTCTAATAGTGAAGGGAAAGTCTCTTGAAGACATTTTCTTTAGCTTCCATAATAATGCTAGGTTTAGGTCATTCTTTAGATCTACTCCTAATGACATCTTCATTCAAGGTTTAGGGTTTAAGGTTAGTTTGGAGTTTAAGGTTTATGATTAATTTAGTGTTTATGGTTTAGGGTTAGTTTATGGACTAGGGTTTAACATTTAGAGTTAGTTTAGAGATTAAGGTTTAGGCTTTAGGGTTTGGGGTTTAGGGTTTAGGGTTTAGGGTTTTAGGTTTTAAAGTTTAGAGTTTATGATTTGAGGGTTTAGGGTTTAGGGTTTAATGTTTAGGGTTTAGGGTTTTTAGGGTTTAGGGTTTAGAGTTTAGGGTTTCGAGTTTAGGTTTTAGGTTTAGGGTTTGGGGTTTAAGGTTTAGGGTTTAGGATTTAAGAATTTTTTTTTAAGAACAAATTGATTCAACATTTCTTCTTTTTGATTTCACACCCCAAGTTTTAAAGACAGAAGCGATGACATAGATAAAAAATGAGTACCCATAGAGCAAATCAAAACCCTAGATAAGTAGAACCATCTCTACTGTAAAGACACAGTTCCATTACTAGCAGGTCAGATCGGCCATTCTTCAATTTCTTTAGCTCCCATCAACCACCCCATCTCAGTGGCGGATCCACCACCATATCCCGATATCTCCCTACCACCACCATCATGTAACCATCGTAGCTCCTCCGCCTCCATAACCACCACCATATCCAACTATGCCTCCATATCCCCCACCACCACTGCAATCACCATTGCCTCTACCTTTGCCTCCACTGCTAGACTTAGACTGAGCTAGTTGATAGTGATGTTCCTACCCTCAAGGTTCTGCCCATTCTTAGGGTTTTGTGTTAGTTTAGGGTTTAGGGTTAGTTTAGGGTTTATGAATAGTTTAAGATTTAGGGTTTGGGGTTTAGGGTTTAGGGTTTTATGTTTTAGGGTTTAGGGTTTAGTTTTCAGGGTGTAGGATTTTAGTTAGGGTTTAGGGTTTATGATTTATGGTTTAGGGTTTTAGTGTTTAATGGTTTTGAGTTTTTTGTTTAGGGTTTTGGGTTTTGGGTTTAGGGTTTAAGGGTTTAGGGTTTAGGGTTTAGGGTTATAGGTTTAAGGTTGTAGGTTTAAGGTTTAGGGTTTAGGATTTAGGGTTTAGGGTTTTTCTTTTAAATTAAGAAAAATAATAAGTTTAGGTTTATTTAGTTTATTTAGTTTATTTTTTATTTATTTGAGTTTATTTTATTTTTTAATATTTATTTAAGTTTATTTTTCTAATTTAGTTTAGTTTATTTATTTTATGTTTATTTATTTTAAGTTATTTTTCTGTTTAGGTTTATTTTTAAGTTGAGTTTTTTTTTTTAGATTTTGGTATTTTTAATTTTTTATGTTAGGTTTAGCTTTTTATTTTATTTTTTAGGTTATAGTTTTAGGTTTTATTTTAGGTTTATTTTAGGTTTAATTTTTGTTTAGGTTTAGGTTTATTTTAGTTTATTTTATTTTATTTAGTTTATGTTTAGGTTTAGGTTTAGTTTATTTTTAGGCTTAGGTTTAAGTTTTATTTATCTTAGCTTAGTTTATTTTTATTTAGGTTTAGGTTTATTTTAGTTTGTTTATTTTATTTTTATTTTAAGTTTAGTTTTTTATTTTAGTGTTTAGGTTTTATTTTTTATTTATTTCTAGGTTTTATTTTAGGTTTATTTTAGGTTTAGATTTTTTATAATTTTATTTATTTTTATGTAAGGTTTAGTTTATTTTTTTATTTGAGGTTTAGTTATTATTTTATTTAGGTTTTATTTATTATTTTATTTTCTTTGTAGGTTTAGTTTAGGTTTAGGTTTTAGTTTAGGTTTTATTTTATTTTGGTTTAGGTTTTTTTATTTATTTTATTTTTTAGGTTTTATTTAGTTTAGATTTAGGTTTTAGCTTTTTTATGATTTAGTTCTTGTTTAGGTTTAGGGTTAGTTTAGGGTTTAGGGTTTAGGGTTTCGAGTTCAAAGTTAAGGGTTTAGTTTTTTAGGGTTTAGGGTTTAGGGTTTAGGGTTTAAGGTTTTTAGGGTTTAGGGTTTAGGGTTTAGGTTTTAGGTCAGGGTTAGTTTTAGTTTGAGTTTTAGTTTTTGGTTTTAATAGGAATAAATTCAAATTCAACATTTCTTCTTTTCGTTTTCATCAACCATGTAACACACCAAGTTTTCTAAGACACAAGCGATGACATAGATAAAGAAAGAGCAAGCATAAATCAAAAACCCTAGATAATTTGAACCATCTTTACTGTAAAGGCACAGTTCCATAAGTAGTAGTCATGGTCATTCTTCAATTTCTTAGTTCCCATGAACCACCGCCTCAGTAGTGGGATCCACCATCATATCCCCGATCTCTCCCTCCGCCACCACCACGGATGTAACCTACATCGCTTCTCCCACGTTCATAACCACTGCTGCTCCGACCACCACCTCCAGATCCACCACCACCATTGTGATAATTGCCACCCCCACCTTTGCCTCCACCGCCAAATCCAGATTGATCATAGTTGATGATGATATTCATGCCCTCAAAGTTCTACCCATTCTTAGGGTTTAGGTTATTTTTAGGGTTTAGGGATTAGGTTTATTATTTAATTTATTTAGTTTCTTTAGATTTAAGTTTAGGGTTTGGGGTTTAAGGTTAGGGTTTAGGGTTTAAGGTTTAGGGTTTATGCTTTCAGAATTTTAGGGTTTAGGGTTTACAGATTTAGGGTTTAAGGCTTTAGGGTTTAAGGTATAGAGTTAGGGTTTAGGCTTTAGGCTTTAAGGTTTAGGGTTTTGAGGGTTTATGGTTTAGGGTTTAGGGTTTAGGGTTTTAAAAGGTTTAGCATTTAGGCTTTAGGGTTTTTTAAGTTTAGGGTTTAGGGTTTGGGATTTAGGGTTCAGGGTTTAGGGTATAGGGTTTAAGGTTTCTTTTTTAAATTAAGTAAATTGGTATTGTTAGGTTAATTTAGTTTATTTTTATTTATTTTAGTTTATTTTATTTATTATTTTTTATTTAAGTTTATTTTATTATTATTTAGTTTAGTTTTTATTTTAGGTTTATATTTTAGTTTAGGTTTTTTTTATTTTTTAATTTTTTAGGTTTAGGCTTAGGTTTATGCTTATTTTTTAGTTTAGTTTTTGTTTTATTTTATTTTTTAAGTTTAGGTTTTATTTTTTATTCTTAGGTTTTGGTTTAGATATTTATTTATTTATTTATTTATTTTGGTATAGTTTAGATTTTTATTTTAGGTTTATTTTAGGTTTATTGTTTAGATTAGGTTTACATTTATTTTTTAGTTTATTTTATTTTATTTAGTTTAGGGTTTAGGTTTAGTTTATTTTAGGTTTAGGTTTAGGATTTATTTAATTTAATTTATTTTATTTTATTTTAGTTTAGGTTTATGTTTATTTTATATTATTTATTTTAGGTTTAGGGCTTAGGTTTTATTTTTATTTGTTTTTTTAGGTTTATTTTAGGTTAATTTTTTGTTAAGTTATTATTTCATTTTATTTTATTTTATTTTGGTTTATTTTATTTTAATTTTACATTTAGTTTTATTTTATTTAGGTTTTTTTATTTTAGGTTTATTTTATTTTTTTAATTTAGTGTAGCTTTTTGTTTATTTTATTTTAGTTTAGTTTTCATTTTTTATTTGATTTTATTTTTACATTTAGGTTTAGGTTTAAGTTTAGGTTTAGGTTTATGTTTTAGTTTAAGTTTTTATTTTATTTTATTTAAGTTTAGGGTTTTATATATATTTATTTTTAAGTTTTATTTGGACTAAGTTTAAGTTTTTAGGTTTTTAGGTTTATAAGGTTTAGGCTTTAGGGTTTTAGGTTTGGAGATTAGGATTTAGGGTTTAGGTTTATTTGGATTTTAGGGTTTAGGTTTTTTAGGGTTTAGGCTTTAGGGTTTAAGGTTTAGGGTTTAGGGTTTTAGGTTTAGGGTTTAGGGATTCTTAGGTTTAGGGTTTATGGTTAAAAAAAAAAAATTTTAAAATTTACTAGTTAGGTTTATTTTATTTTATTTAATTTTATTTTTTATTTATGTTCATTTTATTTTTATTTAGTTTAGTTTATTTATTTTAAGTTTATTTATTTAGTTTAGGATTTTTTTAGTTTATTTTTAGGTTTAGGTTTATTTTAAGTTTAGTTTTATTTTTATTTGATATTTAAGTTTAGGTTTATTTTTATTTTAGGTTTAGGTTTAGGTTTTATTTTATTTTTTAGTTTATTAGGTTTTCTTTTAGGTTTATTTTATGTTTTTCTTTAGTTTAGGTTTATTTTTAGTTTATTTTAATTTATTTAGGGTTTAGGTTTAGGTTTAGGAATAGTTTATTTTAGGTTTAGGTTTAGGTTTTCTTTATTTTAATTTAGTTTATTTTAGTTTAGGTTTAGGTTTATTATATTTCTATTTTAGGTTTTAGATTTTTTTTCGTTTAGGGATTTTGTTTTACTTTTTATTTATTTTTATGTTTTATTTTTAAGTTTATTTTTTAGGTTTTTATTTTTGTTCAATTTTTATTTTATTCTATTTTAGGTTTCTTTTATTTTTATTTTAGGTTTAGTTTTTATTTATTTAGGTCTTTTATTTTTTACTTAAGTTTTGGATTTTATTTATTTTATTTTTGTTTTATTTTTATTTTTTATTTTATTCTCTTTTTAGGTTTAGGTTTAGGTTTAGGTTTAGGTTTAGGTTTTAGTTTAGGTTTTTATTTCACTTTATTTTTTATTTTATTTCAATTTAGGTTTTTTCATTTATTTTATTTTTAGGACATATTTAGTTTAGGTTTAGGTTTTTAGCTTTTTAGGGTTTAGGGTTTAGGGTTTAGGGTTTTGAGTTTAGGGTTTATGGTTTATGGTTTAGGGTTTAGGTTTTAGTGTTTAGGGTTTAGGTTTTAGGGTTTAGGGTTTAAAGTTTAGGATTTTAAGGTTTAAGGTTTACAGTTTAGGGTTTAGGGTTTGAGGTTTAGGGTTTAGGGTATAGGGTTTATGTTTTAGGTTTAAGGTTTAAGTTTTAGTTTAGGGTTTAGGATTTAAGGTTTAGGGTTTATAGTTTATGGTTTTTTTGAGCAGAGAACAAATTCAGATTCAACATTTCTTCCTTTCGATTTCATCAACCAAGTAGCAACCTAAGTTTTTAAAGACACAAGAGACAACATAGATAAAAAATGAGCACCCATAAAGCAAATCAAAAACCCTGGATTAGTAGAATCGTCTCTACTATGAAGACATAATTACATTACCAGTAGATGAGAACGGTCATTCTTCAATTTCTCCAATTCCAGAACCACCCCTGCCTCTCGAATCCTGTTATTCACCATTATATCCCTGATCTTTTCCTCTGCCACCACCACGGATGTTACCTACATCGCTCCTCCCACCTCCATAACAAACACTAGTCCGACCACCACCTCCATATCCACCAGCACCTCCAGATCCCCCACCACCATTGGGATAAGGCCCCCCTTTGCCTCCATTGCAGATCTAGATTGTGTAGTTGGCGATGATGTTCCTCAAGGTTTTCCCATTCTTAGGGTTTAGGTTTATTGTTTAATATATTTAGTTGCTTTAGGTTTAGGTTTAGGGTTTGGGATTTAGGGTTAAGGTTTATGGTTTAGGGCTTAGGGTATAAGGTTTAGGGTTTTAGGGTTTTAGGGTTTAGGGTTGAGGGATTTAAGGTTTAGGGATTTAGGTTTAGGTTTTAGGGTTTAGTGTTTAGGCTTTAGAGTTTAGGGTTTTGAGGGTTCATGGTTTAGGGTGTAGGGTTAGGGTTTTATAGGGTTTAGGATTTTTCAGGTTTAGGGTTGTAGGTTAAAGGTTTAGGATTTAGGGTTAGTTTTATGGTTTAGTGTTTAGGGTTTAGGGTTTAGGGTTTAGGGTTTAGGGTTCATGATTTAGGGTTTTGGATTTAAGGGGTTTTTTAAAAAATTAAGTAAACCAGTAGGCATAGGTTTACTTAATTTATTTTTTATTTATTATAGTTTATATTTTTTATTTAGGTTTATTTTTTTATCTTAAATTAGTTTAGTTTATTTATTTTGGTTTAGATTTTTTATTTTAGTTTATTTTTTGGGTTTAGGCTTTGGTTTATGCTTATTTTTAGTTTAGTTTTATTTTTATTTTATTTTTTAAGTTTAGGTTTTATTTTTTATTCTTAGGTTTAGGTTTAGATTTTAATTTATTTATTTTTTTTTTTGGATTACATTTTTTATTTTTATTTTAGGTTTATTTTTAGGTTTTATTTTTTAGTTTAGGTTTTGGTTTATTTTTAGTTTATTTTATTTTATTTAGTTTAGGGTTTAAGTTTAGTTTATTTTAGGTTTTATTTATTTTATTTAGTTTATTTTAGTTTAATTTTATGTTTATTTTAATTTGTTTATTTTAGGTTTAGGGTTTAAGTTTTATTTATTATTTATTTTTAGGTTTTTTTTAGGTTTATTTTTGGTTTAGGTTATTATTTCATTTTAATTTTATTTTATTTAAGGTTTATTTTTTTTATTTTACATTTAGTTTTGGTTTATTTAAGATTTTATTTTAGGTTTATTTTATTTTATAATTTAGTTTAGCATTTTGTTTATTTTATTTTAGTTTAGCTTTTATTTTTTATTTTATTTTATTTTTACATTTAGGTTTAGGTTTTAGTTTAGGTTTTTATTTTATTTTATTTTTTATTTTATTTAGGTTTATGTTTTATATTTATTTTATTTTTATGTTTTATTTAGATTAAGTTTAGGTTTTAGGTTTTAGGTTTAGGGTTTAGGGTTTAGGGTTAGGTTATGGATTAGGGTTTAGTTGTAGGTTTAGGGATTTGGGTTTTAGGTTTAGGGTTTAGGGTTTAGGTTTAGGGTTTAGTTTAGTTTTAGGTTCTGGTTTAGTTTAGGTTTAATTAGGTTAATTATTTTTATTTTATTTTAATTTATTTTTTTTTATTTTAATTTATTTTTATTTTTTATTATGTTTATTATTTATTTTAGTTTATTTTTTATTTAGTTTATTTTAGTTTAGTTTTTTTTTTAGTTTTGTTTAGGTTTATTTTATTTTAGTTTAAATTTATTTTTATTTATTTTTTTAGGTTTAGGTTTAGGTTTTATTTTATTTTTTAGATAGGTTTAGGTTTTATATTAGGTTTATTTTAGGTTTTATTTTTTAATTTAGGTTTAGATTTATTTTTATTTTATTTAATTTTATTTAGTGTTTAAGTTTAGGTTTAGGTTTAGGTTTTGTTTATTTTAGTTTAGTTTATTTTAATTTTATATTTACGTTTGGTTTTGTTTAGGGTTTAGGTTTTACTTTTTATTTATTATTTAGTTTTATTTTTTTGGTTTATTTTTTAGGTTTAGATTTTTATTTAGTTTTTATTTTAGGTTTATTTTATTTTTATTTTAGGTTTAGTTTTTATTTATTTAGGTTTTTTATTTTTTTACTTTAATTTAGGTTTTTATTTATTTTATTTTAGTTGTGTTTTTATTTTTTATTTTATTTCTTTTTAGGTTTAGGTTTATGTTTAGGTTTTAGTTTAGGTTTTCGTTTCACTTTATTTTTTTTATTTTGGTTTAATTTTTTATTTATTTTATTTTTAAGTCTTATTTAATTTAGATTTAAGTTTTTTTGCTTTTTAGGGTTTAGGGTTTAAGGTTAGTTGAGGGTTTGGGATTAGGGTTTAGGGTTTCAAGTTTAGCATTTAGTGTTTAGGGTTTAGGGTTTAGGTTTTAGGGTTTAAGGTTTAGGGATTAGGGTTTAGGGTTTTAGGGTTTAGGGTTTAGGGTTTAGAGTTCAGGGTTTAGGGTTTGGGGTTTAGGTTTTAAGTCTAGTGTTCAGGTTTTAGTTTAGAGTTTAGGGTTTATGATTTTTTTTAATAGAGTACAAATTCATCTTCAACATTTTTTCTTTTCAATTTCATCAACGAAGTAACACACCAAGTTTTCTAAGACACAAGTGACGACATAGATAAAAAATGAGCACACATAGAGAAAATCAAATGCCCTAGATAACTAGAACCATCTCAAGTGTAAAGACACAATTCCATAAGCGATAGTCGAATGAGTTCTTATTTCTCAGTTCCCATCAAAACCACCCGCCTCACAGTAGGGAGCCACCATCATATCCCCGAACTCTCACTCGCCACCACCATGTAACCTCCATCGCTCTCTCGCCTCATAACCACCCTTGCCACGACCACAACCTCCATATCCACCACCTCCAGATCCCCGGCTGCTTGATAATCCTCGCCTTTTCTTCCATCATATCTAGGCCGAGCCGATTGATGATGATGTTCCTAACATCAAGGTTCTACCCATTCTTAGGGTTTAGGTTTAGGTTTAGGTTTATTTTTAATTTATTTATTACCTTAGGTTTAAGTTTAGGGTTTGGGGTTTAGGGTTTAAGGTTTAGTGTTAGGGTTTAGGGTTTAGGGTTTAGGGTTTAGGTTTTATGGTTTTGGGTTTAATGGTTTATGCTTTTAGGGTTTAGGATTTAGGATTAAAGTTTAGGGTTTAGTGTTTAGGGTTTAGTGCTTAGGGTTTTTTAGTATTTAGGATTTAAGGTTCAGGGTTTAGGTTTTAGGTATAGGGTTCAGATTTTAGTTTAAGGTTTAAGGTTTTTAGTTCTTTTATTTTTAATAAAGAACAAATTCAGATTCAACACTTATTCTTTTTGATTTCATCAACCAAGTAACACACCAAAGTTTCTAAGACATAAGGAACAACATAGATAAAAAATGAGCATGCATAGAGCAAATCAAAAACCCTAGATAACTAGAATTATCTCTACTATAAAGACATAGGTACATAAGCAACAGATCGGATCAGCCATTCTTCAGTTTCTCCAGTTCCCATCACCACGACCTCTCAGTAGCGGGATCCACCATCATATTATCTCTCTCCATGCCCGCCATGGTTGTAACCTCTATCACTCTTCCCATCTCCACAACCACCACTGCTCTGACAACTACCTCCATATCCACCAGCACTTCCAGATCCCCCACCACCACTATGATAACTGCCGCCTTCACCTCCAGATCTAGACTAAGCCTAGTTGATGGTGATGTTCCTGTGGTCAAGGTTCTGCCCATTCTTAGGTTTAGGTTTAGGTTTAGGTTTAGGTTTATTTTTTTAATGTATTTAATTACATTAGGTTTATGTTTAGGGTTTGATGTTTTGGGTTTAGGGTTTAGGGTTTAAGGTTAGGGTTTAGAGTTTAGGGTTTAGGGTTTAGGGTTTAGGGTGTATGGTTTAGGGTTTAAGGTTTCAGATTTAAGGTTTTAGGGTTTATGCTTTTATGGCTTAGGGTTTTGGATTATGGTTTAGGGTTTAGGGCTTATGGCTTAGGGCATTGTAGGGTTTAGGTTTTAGGGTTGTAGGTTTAGGGTTTAGGGTTTAGTGTTAGTTTTAGGATTTACGATTTACAGTTTTGGATTTAGGGCTTAGGTTTTTTAAAAAAAATTAAGTTAACTATTAGGTTTAGGTTTATATAGTTTATTTTTTATTTATTTTAGTTTAGTTTACTTTATTTCTTTTTTGTTAGGTTTATTTTTTTATTTTTATTTAGTTTAGTTCATTTATTTTAGGTTTATTTATTTTAGTTTAGGTTTTTTATTTTAGTTTATTTTTTAGGTTTAGGTTTTGGTTTACGTCATTTTTTAGTTGGGTTGTATTTTAATTTTTTATTGTTTAGGCTTAGGTTTTATTTTTTTATTTTAGGTTTAGGTTTAGGTATTTATTTTATTTTTTTTTAGGTTTAGGTTTTCATTTTTTTATTTTAGGTTTATTTTTTATTTTAGCTTTAGGTTTAGTTTATTTTAGGTTAGGTTTATTTATTTTAGTTTAGTTTATTTTAGTTTAGGTTTAGGTTTATTTTATTTTTTTATTTTATTTTTATTTTAGGTTTAATTTTTTGGTTTAGTGTTTAGATTTTATTTTTTATTTATTTTTAAGTTTTTTAGTTATTATTTTATTTTATTTTAGTTTTTTTATTTTTATTTTACGTTTAGTTTTAATTTTATTGAGGTTTCTTATTCTTAGGATTATTTTATTATTAGTTTAATTTAGATTTTTTTTCTTTTTCTTTAGTTTTTTTCTATTTTTTTAATTTTACTTTTTAGGTTTAGGTTTAGGTTTTAGTTTGGGTTTTTATTTTATTTTATTTATTTAGGTTTAGGTTTTTTTATTTATTTTATCATTAGGTTTTATTTAGTTTTGGTTTAGGTTTTTAGATTTTTAGGATTTAGGGTATAGCCTTTAGGGTTTAGGATTTAGGGTTTTAAGGTTTAGGGTTTTAGTGTTTATGGTTTAAGGTTAGGGTTTAGAGTTTATGCTTTAATGTTTATGGTTTTTAGGGTTTAGGGCTTATGGTTTAGGGTTTAGGGTTAGCTTAGGGCTTAGGGTTAGTTTATGATTTCAAGCTTAGGGTTTAAAGTTTAGGCTTTAGGGTTTAGGGTTTATGGTTTTATGGTTAAGGTTAACGTTTAGGGTTTAGGATTTAGGGTTTAGGGTTTAGGTTTTATGGTTAGGGTCAAGGTTTAGGGTTTAGGGTTTAAGGTTTAGTGTTTTGGGTTTGTTTATTGTTCAGGGTTTTTAGGGTTGCAGGTTTAGGGTTAATTTTAGGTTTTAGGGTTTAGGTTTATGGATTTTTAAAAAAAAATTAAGTAAACAGGTAAGTTTAGGTTTATTTAGTTTATCTTTTATTTATTTTAGGTTTAATTATTTTATTTTTTATATTTATTTTAATTTATTTTTTAGGTTTATGTCCAGGTTTATGTTTATTTTCAAGTTTAGTTTTATTTTTATTTTATTTTTTTGATTTAGGTTTTATCTTTTATTTTTAGGTTTAGCTTTACATTTTTATTTTATTTTTTTAAGTTTAGGTTTTTGGTTTTTCTTTTAGGTTTATTTTTTGGTTTTATTTTTTAGTTTAAGTTTAAGTTTAGTTTTAGTTTATTTTATTTTATTTAGTTTAAGGTTTAGGTTTAGTTTATTTTAGGTTAAGGTTTATGTTATATTTAATTTCGTTTAGTTCATTTTAGCGTAGGTTTATTTTATTTAATTTATTTTAGGTATAGGCTTTTTTTAGTTTAGGGTTTAGGTTTTAATTTTTATTTATTTTTAGGTTTATTTTTTTTATGTTTAGGTTTTTATTTAGTTTTTATTTTATTTAATTTTATGTTTATTTTATTTTTACTTAATGATTTATTTTTATTTTATTTCACTTTTCTATTTTTAGGTTTATTATAATTTTTTATTTAGTTTAGGTTTTTATTTATTTTATTTTAATTTAGTTTTTAGTTTTTATTTTATTTTAATTTTAGGTTTCAGTTTAGGCTTACATTTTAGTTTAGGTTTAGATTTTAGTTTAGGTTTTATTTTATTTTATTTATATTTAGGTTTATTATTTATTATATTTTTAGGTTTTATTTAGTTTAGGTTTAGGTTTTTAGGTTTTTAAGGTTTAGAGTTTAGGGTTTAGGGTTTAGAGTTTAGGGTTTCAGGTTTATGGTTTACTGTTGTTGATTTTAGGGATTAGGGTTTAGGGTTTGGGATTTTAGGGTTTTGGGTTTAGGGTTTAGGGTTTAGGATTTAGGGTTATAGGTTTAAGGTTTAGGATTTAAGGTTTGGGGTTTTCTTATTTGTTTTTTTTTTTATTTTTTTTAAATTTAGTAAACTGGCAGGTTTAGTTTTATTTAGTTTATTTTTTATTTATTTTAATTTAATTTATTTTTTATTTTTGTTTAGATTTATTTGTATTTCTATTTAGTTTAGTTTATTTATTTTAGGTTTATTTATTTTAGTTTATTTTGTAGGTTTAGGTTTCGATTTATTTTTTAGATTAGTTTTATTTATATTTTATTTTTGTAGGTTTAGGTTTAGATTTTAGTTTAGGTTTTTATTTTATTTTATTTATATTTAGGTTTTATTATTTATTATATTTTTAAGTTTTATTTAGTTTAGGTTTAGGTTTTTAGGTTTTTAAGGTTTAAAGTTTAGGGTTTAGTGTTTAGAGTTTAGGGTTTCAGGTTTATGGTTTACGGTTGTTGATTTTAGGGATTAGGGGTTAGGGTTTAGGGTTTAGGGTTTAGGATTTTAGGGTTTTGGGTTTAGGGTTTAGGGTTTAGGATTTAGGGTTATAGGTTTAAGGTTTATTTTTTTTCATTTTTTTTTAAATTTAGTAAAGCGATTTAGTTTTATTTAGTTTATTTTTATTTATTTTAATTTAATTTATTTTTTATTTTATTTAGATTTATTTTATTATTTAGTTTAGTTTATTTATTTTAGGTTTATTTATTTTAGTTTATTTTGTAGGTTTAGGTTTCGATTTATTTTTTAGATTAGTTTTATTTATATTTTATTTTTGTAGGTTTAGGTTTTATATTTTATTTTTAGGTCTAGGTTTAGATTTTTATTTTATTTTTTTAGGTTGAAATTTTTTGTTTTATTTTAGGTTTATTTTTAGAAATTATTTTTTAGTTTCGATTTAGGCTTATTTTTAGTTTATTTTATTTTATTTAGTTTTGGTAGGTTTCAGTTTAGTTTATTTTAGGTTTCGATTTAGGTTTAATTTACTGTAGAATAGTTTATGTTAGTTTAGGTTTAGGTTTAGTGTTTTTTTTAGTTTATTGTTTAGGTTTTATTTTTTATTTATTTTTAAGTTTATTTTTAATGGTTAGGTTTTTATTTAGTTTTTCTTTAATTTATTTTAGGTTTGTTTTACTTTTATTTTATGTTTAGTTTTTATTTTATTCAGGTTTTTTATTTTTTTTAGTTTAGTTTAGGTTTTTATTTATTTTATATAAATTTAGTTTTTATTTTTATTTTTCTTTTTGATTTAGTTTTAGGTTTAAGTTTTAGTGTATGTTTTTTTTTTATTTTTTTTTATTTATTCATTTTATTTTTATTTAGGTTTATTTATTTATTTTATATTTAAGTTTTATTTAGTTTAGCTTTAGGTTTTTAGCTTTTTAGGGTTTACGATTTAGGGTTTAGGTTTTAGATTTTTAATTTATGTTTATTTTAAAGTTTTATTTTTAGTTTAGGTTTAGATCTATTTTTAGTTTATATTATTTTATTTAATTTAGGGTTTAGGTTTAGTTCATTTTAGGTTTTGGTTCTGGTTTAATTTATTTTACTTTGCATTTAGTTTTATTTTATTTTGTTTATTTTATTTTTATTTTAGGAATTATTTTTATTTTTAGTTTAGGGTTTAGGTTTTATTTTTTATTTATTTTTAGGTTTTACTTTTAGGTTTATTTTTTAAGTTAAGGTTTTTATTTAGTTATTATTTTATTTTAAGTTTATTTTATTTTTATTTTACGTTTAGTTTTTATTTTATTTATGTTTTTTATTCTTAGGTTTATTTTATTTTTTTTAGCTTAGTTTAGGTTTTTAATTATTATATTTTAGTTTATTTTTGTTAATTTATTTTTTTTAGGTTTAGGATTAGGTTTTAGTTTATGTTTTTACTTTATTTTAATTTTTTTATTTTAATTAGGTTTAGGTTTTTTTAACTTATTTTGTTTTTAGGTTTTATTTAGTTTAGGTTTAGGTTTTTCAATTTTTAGGGTTTAGGGTTTAGGGTTTTTGGGTTTAGGGTTTAGGTTTAGGATTTAGTATTTAGGCTTTAGGCTTTAGGGTTTAAGGTTTAAGGTTAGCTTAGGGTTTAGTGTTAGTTTAGGGTTTAAGGCTTATAGTTTATA